>CAJPEV010004818.1:0-19033 GCA_905338385.1 Darwinula stevensoni
GTGAAATAGATTGATTCGACTTATTTCAGTCCCTGTCCCTAATATCCATTAGTTCAGATAGAACACTTGAATTTCAAAATGTACGGAAAGCCATAAAGAAAGCGAATAGACATCACCAATGCCCATACAAATGCAACTTATTCCTTGGCGTCACGTCGTCCATCAGATGTAAAGAAGTAGCAATAGGATTCATTTAGGCGTGCAAGTGATCGAGCAGCATACGAGGAATAAGAGAGGCGCTACGTGTTCATTGAAATTTGGAAATTATATCTGCAGAGCGGGAGGTAGAGGAGCAACGAACGAAGAGATATTCCAAGACTTTCATAATTATGCCTGCGCTTTGAGTGGACATTCAATCGAGTCCCGCGAGAGTCCCATAGGGGCGGGGCGGAGGGGTGTGGGTTGCTACGGATCGCGAAGGCATATCATAAATCCTCATCGATTTCTTTGCCTATGCCATTTCTTTGCTATAAGGAGCAGGGAATCGGGAAGCAGTGGAAAACCATAGCATGGTTTGTAAATAACTGTCCGGCCGATACTTCTAGGAAACATTCTACTTTTGGGAAATATCTCTTAGGGGGTCTACTTTTTCAAATCGGTCTGTTAGATATTTTCTCCATTTGGGAATTGCATACTTTTTCAATTTCCTCTATGCTTTTTTGTCTCGAAAATTTGAGTTTGTAAAATTCATCAAAAGGAGGCCTGACACCACCGAAATCTATTTTGGGGGGTGGGAGAATGGGTATCCTTCCACATTTTCGCTCAAGGAAAACCGATTCTTGAAGTTTTGCTTAAAGAGGCACCATATAAAGGAAAACCTACAAAGGGGACATTTCGGGGAAAGCGAAGAATCCCAACTTGCATCATGTTGCCTACATCAGGTTAGCAACGACTTCATTCAACCAGAAGTGGTGTGAAGCCATCAAATAATTAAACTTATATGGCCAAAGAGTTTTACCACATTGGTAGGTGTGGATAGCGTAAACGGATGTTTTAAATACATAGTAAATTATCTGAAGAGTGTAGGGGGTAGAGGCGCCGAAGGTTCGTCCACAATGTTTTTCTTTGCCCAAAGAACGAACGATCTCGCTCATGCAATATTTGTATCCATAGGCTTGGCAGAATCGATACACGTGGTCAAGACTTGTGGATGAAGCACGATTCCTTTGAAAGAACTATCACAGGAACAGACACGAAAAAACGAATCAGACGCAAACGTTTTACGACTCAAGCAAAGTGGCGACAAAATCGTTGTTTTAGCAGAGCATCATTGGTTGGCGCTTTCACTACACGACAATAAATTTATTCAAATTAAACGAATTCGTCTCGTTCACTTTTTTTTTTAAATCAGTCATTGACTTAACTGGGGGATGGCTTTAGACGTTTTAGTTCATTCCACTTCGTAGCCAGGATTGGAGGGAAATTAACGAAGGTCTCATGAATATTGAATTAATACAATTGGCAGGAAAATTTCAGCTAAATAAAGTTAAACGAAGAACGTGTAATTACTGTACTTCCGCCTCGAGAAAAATTCAATTCTGAACAACCACTGGTACTTAGAAGTGATGAAAAGGATTTTCCCTCTCTTTCTCGCTTCATTCTCTCAAAACCAAGTCGCACTTGGGCGAAGAGGAATCCAGGAAAATTCCGTATCAACCGATCATTATGCAACGGATCGATGGAAGTTCCATTAGAGCACACTAAAAAAGGAGACATATATTGAAGGCATAGTGCTGAATTCAGTCCTGAACCATTATTATCGTATAAATAATGCACGGTTCTCCATGGATACTATTGTGTTTTGCAAGCAGCAGAATGGCAGGCGAAACATTGATTTCTTCTCTTTTTACTTTCCCTCGTTGCAAAAAATTATTAGGAAAAATGTAGACAAACTCTGCTAAAATTCACAGGAATATTTGGTGCAACCCTAATACACAATTACTACTTGTCTGTAGAATCCTTTTGCTGAATATACTTTATTTCCTGAAATTTCCCTCGATTTTTCCCATTCCATGGAGTCAATGTTTCTATGTAACGAAAAAATGGGAAACGGAATTGTTGGGAATGTTTCTCTCTTCCCCCGGCCGCAAGAGGAAGAAACCCCTTTCAATTTCGCTGTACTGCGTAGAGGTAGACTTATTTTGATGATGCTTATTTGACACAATTTCCCCCCAATTCTGCATAGAACATGGAGTACCAGGCTGGGCTCCTTTTTCGCATTGGCGACGCACTGCAAGGATATATGCTATACTTTGGATTTCAAAAGCCACGTCGTGGGAAAATGACAATCATTAAATGCCTTCATCGTGTAACCACTTCTCCCCAAAGATGAGAGCTCCGAACGCACTCGTTCGCAATGCATCCTCCATTTCACGCTTGGTAGGAGCGTGCAAACGGCGACGGCAGTGAACGCTATTGAACACGACAGAATTTTTATCCGTACCGTGTTCCCAATGCACACCACGTGGTAGCGAGTGATTAGGGGAACTCGAAGTTCCAATAACTGGTGCGGGAAAACCATTTGTTCAGACTCAGATCCTTCGATTACGCGACCTGTGAAATTCGGCACTTCGACAGCTTCTTTTCCTGGAATGCAATGAACATAACCATCCGCAATGGGTATTCTAAAGCGTCAAAGAGGTCGCGTATTTTGGGCCAGCCGGCATTTCAAACCGGAGGACGAGGTCCGGAGGTTANGTGAAATAGACTGATTCGACTTATTTCAGTCCCTGTCCCTAATATCCATTAGTTCAGATAGAACACTTGAATTTCAAAATGTACGGAAAGTTTTAAAGAAAGCGAATAGACATCACCAATGCCCATACAAATGCAACTTATTCCTTGGCGTCAGGTCGTCGATCAGATGTAAAGAAGTAGCAATAGGATTCATTTAGGCGTGCAAGTGATCGAGCGGCATACGAGGAATAAGAGAGGCGGTACGTGTTCATTGAAATTTGGAAATTATATCTGGAGAGCGGGAGGTAGAGAAGCAACGAACGAAGAGATATTCCATGACTTTCATAATTATGCCTGCGCTTTGAGTGGACATTCAATCGAGTCCCGCGAGAGTCCCATAGGGGCGGGGCGGAGGGGTGTGGGATGCTACGGATCGCGAAGGCATATCATCAATCCTCATCGATTTCTTTGCCTATGCCATTTCTTTGCTATAAGGAGCAGCGAATCGGGAAGCAGTGGAAAACTATAGCATGGTTTGTAAATAACTGTCCGGCCGATACTTCTAGGAAACATTCTACTTTTGGGAAATATCGCTTAGGGGGTCTACTTTTTCAAATCGGTCTGTTAGATATTTTCTCCATTTGGGAATTGCATAGGTTTTCAATTTCCTCTATGCTTTTTTGTATCGAAAATTTGAGTTTGTAAAATTCATCAAAAGGAGGCCTGACACCACCGAAATCCATTTTGGGGGGTGGGAGAATGGGTATCCTTCCACATTTTCGCTCAAGGAAAACCGATTCGTGAAGTTTTGCTTAAAGAGGCACCATATAAAGGAAAACCTACAAAGGGGACATTTCGGGGAAAGCGAAGAATCCCAACTTGCATCATGTTGCCTACATCAGGGTAGCAACGACTTCATTTAACAAGAAGTGGTGTGAAGCCATCAAATAATTAAATTCATATGGCCAAAGAGTTTTACCACATTGGTAGGTGTGGATAGCGTAAACGGATGTTTTAAATACATAGTAAATTATCTGAAGAGTGTAGGGGGTAGAGGCGCCGAAAGTTCGTCCACAATGTTTTTCTTTGCCCAAAGAACGAACGATCTCGCTCATGCAATATTTGTATCTATAGGCTTGGGAGAATCGATACACGTGGTCAAGACTTGTGGATGAAGCACGATTCCTGTGAAAGAACTATCACAGGAACAGACACGAAAAAACGAATCAGACGCAAACGTTTTACGACTCAAGCGAAGTGGCGACAAAATCGTTGTTTTAGCAGAGCATCATTGGTTGGCGCTTTCACTACACAACAATAAAGTTATTCAAATTAAACGAATTCGTCTCGTTCACTTTTTTTTTAAAATCAGTCATTGACTTAACTGGGGGATGGCTTTAGACGTTGTAGTTCATTCCACTTCGTAGCCAGGATTGGAGGGAAATTAACGAAGGTCTCATGAATATTGAATTAATGCAATTGGCAGGAAAATTTCAGCTAAATAAAGTTAAACGAAGAACGTGTAATTACTGTACTTCCGCCTCGAGAAAAATTCAATTCTGAACAACCACTGGTACTGAGAAGTGATGAAAAGGATTTTCCCTCACTTTCTCCCTTCATTCTCTCAAAGCCAAGTCGCACTTGGGCGAAGAGGAATCCAGGAAAATTCCGTTCCTAAAATTCCTATCATTACGCAACGGATCGATAGAAGTTCCATTAGAGCACACTAAAAAAGGAGACATATATTGAAGGCATAGTGCTGAATCCAGTTATGAACCACTATTATCGTATAAATAATGCACGGTTCTCCATGGATACTATTGTGTTTTGTAAGCAGCAGAATGGCAGGCGAAACATTGATTTCTCCTCTTTTTACTTTCCCTCGTTGCAAAAAATATTAGGAAAAATGTAGACAAACTCTGCTAAAATTCACTGGAATATTTGGTGCAACCCTAATCCACAACGACATTATTACTTGTCTGCAGGATCATATTGCTGAATATACTTTATTTCCTGAAATTTCCCTCGATTTTTCCCATTCCATGGAGTCAATGTTTCTATGTAACGAAAAAATGGGAAACGGAATTGTTGGGAATGTTTCTCTCTTCCCCCAGCCGCAAGAGGAAGAAACCCCTTTCAATTTCGCTGTACTGCGTAGAGGTAGACTTATTTTGATGATGCTTATTTGACACAATTGCCCCCCAATTCTGCATAGAACATAGTACCAGGCTGGGCTCCTTTTTCGCATTGGCGACGCACTGCAAGGATATATGCTATACTTTGGATTCCAAAAGCCACGTCGTGGGAAAATGAAAATCATTAAATGCCTTAATCGTGTAACCACTTCTCCCCAAAGATGAGAGCTCCGAACGCACTCGTTCCCAATGCATCCTCCATTTCACGCTTGGTAGGAGCTTGCAAACGGCGACGGCAGTGAACGCTACTGAACACGACACAATTTTTATCCGTACCGTGTTCCCAATGCACACCACGTGGTAGCGAGTGATTAGGGGAACTCGAAGTTCCAATAACTGGTGCGGGAAAACCATTTGTTCAGACTCAGATCCTTCGATTACGCGACCTGTGAAATTCGGCACTTCGACAGCTTCTTTTCCTGGAATGCAATGAACATAACCATCCGCAATGGGTATTCTAAAGCGCCAAAGAGGTCGTGTACTTTGGGCCAGCCGGCATTTCAAACCTGAGGACGAGGTCCGGAGGTTAAACATATAGTGTGCGCGATTCTGGGCCGCTAACTAGGCTGAGCAACATTGATTCTTTTTTTGTTTGTTTGTGTGTGTGTGTGTGTGTGTGACAGATCTACAGACCACACGGTTATAGATATGAACTTGGGGTTTCTACACTACTCTTCCTTACCATCCGAGGATGTGCATTTTCGAAATGAAATTTGCAAATCGGCCATATGAAAGGGAGGGGCCTTCCCTTTCATATAGCCGATTTGCCTCCCTTCCTGACCTGATTTGATTCCCTTCCCCCCGCAAAACCTAATTCTGCCCCCCCCCCAATAAAAAAACTCATCTTCTCATAACAGGTCTGCTACTCACTGTATTAATGAAACAATCTGATATTTACGCATGTATACATTGGAATAATTTTTCCAGATAAGAATAGGGGAAAAGAGGAAGACATAAATCTGATGCACTGCATTGGCGTCCAAGCATTCAAAATGACATTTTTCTTGTTTTAGCCTCCCCAAACATGTCGGTGAGTCTTAGTACATCCATCTTCTTAGCCAGCGCTGCTTCAATCGAGAGCAATCCGAGGCCTCTCAGGCGTTGTTGACTCATCGAGTTTCGCAGATAATTCTTGATTATTTTAAGTTTGGAAAACGACCTTTCGCAACTAGCGACAGTCACAGGGAGTGCGAGGAAGATCAGCAGGGCTGTGCACACATCCATGTAGTTTGAAGAAATCTCTGAATACGATGAGAAGATGCGCCAGGTTTCTGATAGATGACACCTCACTGATTTGTTTCTTCACGGTCTCTCGAAAAGAGATCAACTGTAATGGAAATGCCTCCGTAAAGTCGTCATGATATTCCATTTTCAGGGCTTTAGCTGCTGTCATGACTTCGGTTGCGTCCGTCGTGGTCAAGGTATGCGGATTGGGAATGAAAGACTTCTGAGTTATGAGGGCCATTGCCTGGAAACGCTGCTTGATCTTCGTTGCGGTGATGTCAAGTACTCTGTCGAAGATATCGACTCGAAAGTGGTTCTCTGGGTCCAACAACCTGTGATCCGCAGCTAGGTCGTCAAAGTGACGCTTTCGTTGACTCCACCGCTTCTCCTTGAATACTGGCGTCAAGCCCCATTTTTCGGACATATTTTTGGCTTCCTGATTCACCTCATCGAAGCAATGCCTACCGGCATTGCTTCGATGGCAAGGTTCTCATTTCATACATGTTTTTTTCTTCGAAAAATTATGTTAATAAAATTCATGGTATAGGAGTTCTGACACACTAGAATCCCTTTTTGGGTGGGAGAATGGGTATCCTTCCACATTTTCGCTAAAGGAATACCGATTCTTTACAGTTTTGCTTTAAGAGGCACCATACGGAAGAAAACCTACAAAGAGTACATTTCAGGGAAAGCGAAAAATCCCAACTTTGCTTCATACAGCTTAGATCTCGGAGGAAATGACTTCACTCAACTAGATTCCAGCTAAATAACGTTGAAGGAAGAACGAGTAATTTATTCCGCCTCGAGAAAAATTTCATCCATAACAACCATTGGTACTGCGAAGTGATACAAAAGAGTTTCCTTAATTTTCTTCCATCATTATCTCGAGGTCAACGCCTTTTGCGAAGAGAAGACCGGAAAAAGTTCGTACCAGCCGATCATTAAGGTACGGATCGATGGAAGCTCCATTCGAACACACAAAGAAAAGGAGCCATATATTGATGATATAGTGTTGAATTCAGGTCGGAACGGTATATATAATGCACGATTCTCCATGGTTACTACTGCGTTTCGCATGCAACGGAATGGCAAGGAGAACATTGATTTCTTCACTTGTTCTTAACACTCGTTGCAAAAAAATATTAAGAAAAATATTTTTAAGTCTGCTGAAATTCACGGTAATATTCGAAGCAACACCAATTCAGAGAAACATTGTTGCTATGGATTGGGGTTGCACATTGTTACTTTTCTGTAGAATGAAATTGCCAGGGATACTTGATTTCTCTCCGCGTATTGTACTCGATGTTTCCCATTCCATGGAGATGGTGATTCTATGTAAAGAAAAAATAGGAAAATGAATTTTTGGGGATGAATCCACGAAAATTCAGGGAGCAGGGATAGGCTGCTTCTTAGCCATACACGACGCATTGCACGCTATTCTTTATTTTTCAAAAGCCACGTCGTGGGAAAATGCCAATCATTAAATACTTCTATCATTCTACTACTTCACGAATATGAGAGCTCCGAACGCACTCGTCCCCAATGCTTCCTTTCTATTAATATCAAGTTTGGTAGGAGCTTGCATTTTTCAAGGATTAAATTATTGGAGACAAAATCGAACGGTGTTTCCTGGACCAAGCAGTCTGAAAATTAGGCATTCCAATAATTGAGTTTTTTTTTGGCCCGGGGGGGGGGGGGAGGGGGATACAGCGTATAAGACTTTCTGTTTTAACGGATGAAGAACATTTTCGCCCCGGTTAATTGATGACAGACGCACCGGCATCGAATTTACAGAAACCATCTAGAAGTAAAAGGTTTTTCCCACGTTATGGAAAATGTTCATGAGTTCAAATGTTCAGACTGTTTTGCACGGTTTCCTGTGGCCAAAGACACGCTTCGCCACCCTGTCATCTTCCACGCTATGCCCATCATTCTAAACCGTTCCATCCAAAAATGTAAATCAATCCCCCGGTTTTTTCACACATCTTCGAGCGTCCCCCCCCCCTTGGAGCAATTATGTCGGGACCCAGAGTTCTCAAGCTTTGAGGCTTAGGTGGGCTGCGGTCCGACCATTTCAGATCAACACGATTCGCCTCTCAGATCAACAAAGCATGGTCGGCGATCGCGTTCAGGGTCGAGTGCGGGAAACGATTCGAATCGGGCCGATCGAGTTTCAAATCGTAAAAGTCAATCCGTACAGGCATACAACGCGCAGAAAGACAGGACACGTAGAAATCACGTTCCCAGCGTACTTAATGGATTTTTGACTCAGTCCGCGACACCAACCAGGGTCGGAAAAAACTTCAACAAAAGAGAGGCTGCCAAGCCGTTCTAAGACATAGAAAAGATGTTCGATGGTGTTTTTTTGATGAGCGCAATTCATTAACATGCTATTTGGGGGGTCCTAATTTTCCTCAAAATTGAGCTAGTGTGAAAATGTTTAATAGATGTTGCATAGCGTCTCCCCGCCTCTCAACTTTGTGTGCTTCTTGTATTGCCAAAGTCCGTGTGCGATTCAAGGAGTGGGCCTTCGCGCGAGTGAGATCGTTAACCTCCGCCCTCTTCCCCCCTCTCCCCCTTCCCCTCCCCTCCTCCCTGCCTCCACCCTCCTCCGGGAAAGACATTTACAACCTCGGGCTATGGGAGAGTGGGGAAACCTTGACACGACATACGTCGACAGACTATAGCCTAAGGGCATGCTCACTTCCCCAAGCTTCCCCTTCCACACTTCCCCCTTCCATTTCTTATTCGTCACGGGGTCGAACATACAGTATTTCGTAGCCTCGATCGAAGCTTGCCAGTCTTACAGAAAGGCAACGAGTTCACTAATTTCCCAAATTTTTATTCACTGGAAATGCCCAGCCTTCTGACATCCACGTGGGCAGTGAATCGAACACACGAAGCAAAGCCGACGCAGGCATTGAAGGTGGGTATGGCATAGGTGCAATAAATTTAAACATAATTGCATGTTGCAATCATTTGTTGGAAAAGTTCATTATGAAAATTAGGCAAGACATCTGGGATGGAGCACGATTTTCCCTCTGACGCAACCATTCGAGGTGAACCAAGGCGTGTGAACGACACGCGGATAAAAAAAAAAGTGCAGGGGAGGGTGTCAGGGACATAACATCCAGAGGCCTGCCCTAAGGCCATAAACATTCTGGGGTAGGGGTGGGTGAGTTGGAGACGTAATAAAAAAAAATTGAGGTGGAGGGTTTGAGGAACATGACATAAGGCATCCTCCGTGACTGACTAATAGGGAATGAGAAGGGGTCGGGCCTCATATACGAGTACAATGCTGAAAACTCCAATACTCGTGACACATTCGCCACCTAGTTTTAGGGAACTTAACTACACCGTCATAGTGGACTCCATGGCATTATACTTTTCCCCGATTTTTCATGAAAACGCGCCCAATATAAGACAAGCCATTTCGTGCATTGGCTCATATTCAAATTCTCTTCATGATACTCTAGTGATTTTGAGATCGATCTTGCCGCTTTTGAGACGCAGGCATGAAGTACTGACTAGTACTTCAAAGTGTACTTGGTACCACACTCATTGGAAGGAGCTCTAAGAGTGTAACTTATTCTATGCTACTTATAGGGTTGAGTGGGAGTACTTTTGCACGTTTAGATTTTCTGGAGGGAAATTAAAAGTAGACCCCCCTGATTAGGGGGCTTATTTACGCTCTAGAATCCCTCACGAAAAGAATGGAGGGGGAAAAAATTAGACAAAACGAAAGTTCGATTCGAACTATTCCTGTTTACATTGGTTTTCCTTTCTGCAATTTTTTTGTTAAGGAGACATAGAGGAACCGACCCTGGTTGGTGTCGTGGACTGTCAGCTCATGACCTTCCAGGTCATGAGCTTCTGATTGACACCTTGATTAATAAAATCCGTTCATCCTTTTAGGAGAAGTTTTCCTGAATGATTAGCCACTGATGAATATGCATGTAAATTTACATTTAAATTAACATTAAAATGAGCTTAAATTAAAATTAAAATTGAAGCTTTAGATAAATACGATATTGTGAAATTTTCATGAAATGGTATTTATTGCTATTTTACTGTTTTGCATGAGTTCGGTCTTTATGTTCACCGAGCACATTTTTCTATATAAGCCCATCCTGAGATGGGTTTATATAGAAACTATATATATATAGTTTCTGAGATGAACCCATTTCAGGGTTCATCTCAGAAACGCAGATATTTCTCAATCTTTGCATTACTAATAAGAAACGCCGCCAGACGCTCATGGGAATGGAAACGAGCTGATGTTCCTCAGAGATCCGGGACTGATGCGAAGCGCCAGACCTGAAGAAACGGGAGACCCCAATTGCCAGTTGTCAGGGTTCGCAGAGACACACTATCCTCCACTCGAGATTACGACATCGGAAGGCCTCCACAAGGCATCCAAGGTACACAAGCGCAGGAGGCGGACCCTGAAATGAGATCCTATAAATTGGTGCTCGCATTTTCATTCGGGAGTCTAGGCAGCCAACTGGCGATTTAGGTGCCATCTCGACTCCGTCGTGGGAACCTTGACTTTTTTCGTGATTGTCAGATGGCTGATCCTGATCATTTATTTCGCTAGTAAACGGTTTCGAACGCGAAACTCTCGACATGGTTTCACCGATGAAATAATCCATACAGAAAATTCAATTTTATTAGTTTTGATCGATTCAATTACACAAAAGATGGCAGGGAACGGGATTCAATATTTTATGTTCAATCGCAAAATTATCGCATTAAAAAGTGAAAAGGTAGGTCGGAGGAAGTTTTGAAAAATGAGAAGGATGACTCAGCGGATGCTGAAAGCTACATACGGAAATGCCCAATTTTCAGCATTCAGCAGCTTGTCTGCTAGAGCGTTAACAGACAAATCGGAGAAAAACGCGCTTTCTGTGACAGTTAATTTTTGTTAATTTCGTTCAGTCAATTGTTAACACGTGCAATATGTCGAACATTCGTTCCGGATGTCTGGGCCTACCGCATTTGGGATGAATTCAAACATAAAAATCTAATGCGACGAGATTAGATGGATGGTCGATCTAGGAGATGTGCATGCCATTCTTCAATTGGTAAAAAAAAAGAAGAAAAAATGAATGTGAGTATATAAAGCCAGGCTAGAGACAAAGGCCTGACAACACCACCTGGTGGCTGGCAGCGGACCCACCCGACCCCAAGGCCTACACTCCACCTTTACAACCGCAAGACCTGGACTCTAATCATCACCGAAGACAAACCACCTTCCTATATCCCCAAATTGTATATTCCACTCCTCCCCATCTTGTATCCTTTTTCTGTAAAGGGCATGCTGTACAAAGAAATGGTCATTGAACAAAAAAAAAACTCTTTTTTTTTAAAGAATGCGCACCTTTACCTTCAAATACATCCGTGCTTTTGCACGGACTATCTACTATCATGTATGAAGCCTGCAGGTCTCATTGACCCGTGATTATCTCTTTGGCACCCGATCAGTGAATGGAGCAAAGGAGGCGAATGCGAATGGAGTTGAAGAAAAATATATCACCCCTATTTCATGGACGCTTAAAATCCCAGGATTTCCGGCAGCAGGGTAGCATCACGGTGAATGATGCCACCCTCCCTTGCGATTATAGCGGGAAACTCTTGTCTCCTCTTTCTTCCGAGAGATGGCGAGACGAGAGCGAATCTCCGATTTTCCGTGAAAGTTGCATCCCCTCCCTTTCCTGTGGCTGATTTGGAAATTTTTAATTTGAAAAGGCACATCCTCGGATGATAAGAAAGAGTTCTGTCGAAACCCTAAGTTCACATCTCTAAGCGTTTGGCCCGTAGAGCCGTCACACACACACACACACTCATACACAAACACAAACAACTTAACTTGCAACCAGAATCTCGCACGCCTTATGTTTAACCTCCAGACCTCAAGCAACCGAGGTCCACCAGTTTAAATCAGTCCCCGATACCTTACACACGGTAGCCGATCTATCCGCACGAATCAAACGGGAAGATATTCAAATTTTTTAGGTGCAAAATAATGAAAAATTGAGGGGATCAAATGCATTCTATATCCCTATGAGGAAAGGTTTCCTGGAGTCTCTACATGATGCAACTGACAAGTTTTACCGCTGGGGACGGGCGGACGGAATATGCATGGCCGATGCTCTAATCGGAGATACAAAATATGAAGAATAGCAAAAATATGCATTCTGCCAAGACGCACTTCAGATTAATCTTCATCTGAATCGGATCTCGACCGGAAAGCCGGTTGAGACTCGAACGCGAAACTGTCCGTTCTGCTGACCCACCGGAGAGCTCAGCTTCTCCTTATTCCACGCTGATATGCAAAGAAGATGGATCTAATTTTCGTCTCAGCGACATCGGAGGACACGACAGGGACCGACGACATGGTTTTCTCCAGGAAACGGTGGATGTTGAATACTGGCAAGGTCAAGAATCACCATTTCCACTTCGGTTCCCCCCACGAAGGCGACAAGGTGTAGAAGCGCTACGAAGTGCAAGTACCCGGAACCCAAAGTTGGTCGAAGGAGGTCTTCGAATATCCACCATCGGGGTTACGGGAGCCGAAGGCCCGCATAACCTCTGTCTCGGTCTGCGACAACGTCCCGAATGGGACCGGGGGCAGGGCTTGCATCGTCTTTGGAGGAGTGGGATGCCGCATCGTCAAGATCAGACTCGAAACTGGACGCGATTCTCAAGGCTATAACTTCACGGTCATCATCACTGGGAAGTAGTAGGAAGGACTTGCTACATTTCTTACCATCACCATTCTCGGTACGAAAGGATCCTCTTTAGTAGACATTAGTTGAGGGTACTTGGCAAGTGTCTTCGTAGTGAGAATTTTACTCAGGAGTGTGATGAGTGGCGAGGACATTCATGTCAAACTGTTGATGAGGGTGTAGTTGATCGACAACAATATGCCCATTGCTTGCATTTATTTCTCTCAATAAACGTACATGATTCTCAAAACGAATGTGTCTAGTATGTTCCCGAGTCGTATATAGGCTGCATGGATAGAATGTAGCTGATGATGCCAATACATATAAAGTACTCGTAATATAAATAACCCCAATGGCAATGTACAGTGTCCTAGAAAGTGGTACCCATTCACCACATTGTAATCTATATTTCTCTTAATACCGGTAGCAAAATGGTTAGACTAGCAGTATTCTGTCGTACTGAGACGAATGGATGTGGACAGGGGTGTGACACGTGTCGGACAGTTTTTCTTTGTTTGCTAGGAGCGAATCCACTAGTGAAACTACGTCAGGGTACTTGAGTTTGGGGGAGAGGCAGAAGATAGCAGCTTGGACCGAATTTCATGAAAGTGCGGTGATAGTGCAGAGAGCTGACAAACTCAGGTACCATATCATGATTCACTCGTGATTCGAGATCAGATGGATGATGCAAGATCAAATATGAATGCTTCCGGTGGCGAGTAAGAACGTGGTGTGATCAAAAAGTTCCCGGACTGGTTCTGTCACTCCGTTATTCTTTGATGGAAAGATGTCACTTCTCGTATGTCTCTTGGGTTGGGTTTTGGGTGTGCATGGGCTAATTTTCTGGCTCATTGGTTTTCATTTGAATTTTTAAAGAATTCTGTTCCAATGGACCCTTTGAACTAGTCGGCGAATATGCTTCAGGAATTTTTTTTTTACTTAAAAAAGTTTGAGGGCTGTCAAATTTGGCGTGGAAGTAGCCGAATGTACCACAACTCAGGAACCTTGAAGGCATTCCACAGATACAAGGATTCGGAGAGAAGACGTCCTTTAACATGGTGACCCAAGGTTGAGCGATCATTGACATCCACACAAGAGTGGAATCTCGATACACCTCCATGAATGCGTACATGAGAAAAATTCAAGATTTTGAAGAGCTCATGAATTGTCAATTTCTGTGAATTCTGTGAACTCTGTGAATAATTTCTTCCACTTTTGGTCCCCATCCCAACTTTTTGGTCCCCATCCCAACCCGTCACACACAGAGATAAACGATTTAAAAATATTCTGTGCCTGTCGAATATCCTCCAGCAGCATGAAGCGTCTGCTCCAAACGCAGCAGCACGCAACTTTCCACAAGTTTATTTCCTTTAATTTCACAACAATTGCTAGACGTTCTGCATTTTCAATTTGTTTTCATCATGCTCCTTGCTGCTTTTCGCCGGGTAGTTCAAAGTGTCCTATGGAACAGAATTATTTGAAAGTCCAAATTAAAACCAATGAGCAATAAATTTTGCCCATGCACACAAAAGACTCTACCCAAGATACATACGAGAAGTGACATCTGCCCATCAGGGAATAACGGAGTTGCAGAACCAGTCCGGGAACTTTTTGATCACACCACGTATTATGACGGAGTAGGCGTGTCCGGGAAATCACGAGTCGGGTGCCAGGGGACAATAACAATAAGTATTTAGTACTCGCGTACAAGAGAAATCAGTTAGGTAACAGGTAGATAGAAATAGGACCGTGAGGCCCGTTCTTGAGAGGTCACAAGTGACCGCTCTTGGAAGAGAACCCAAGAGAGATCTCACCTTCTTCTCCCATCCTAAGGGCGGCCTCGCGAAGGACCCCTTTTCGCCGCGCACATCCATACAAACAATCGTTTCATGGTTCGCCCTTCTGGCGAGCTTCCCGGATCTCCAAATACTTCCTGATACGATGTGGACGACCGGTGTCCAAATTAAAGCATGGGGGAGACTTTATACAGAGAAAAGGAGAATTAAAAAAGAGGTCATCACGTTGAGAGGAAAGAGGTCGTCACCTCACCTGCGGCGTCACTGAAGGCGCCACCTAGCGGCCACCGAAAGAATCGCGCTTCCCTTGTCTAAGTCGTGACGTTATTAGTATCTTCTACTTATAGATAGCCGTAGATGATTACTTTAATCGGCGCATCTGAATTGCTTTTTGTCCATATGAATGACATTCTCATCTAATATATATAGACGATCGTGACTGACTGACTGACTGACGCTAATTCCAACCATGTTCCAGAAAGGTTAGAAATCTGAAACTTGTAAATCATGTACCTTTTGGGGTGCAGAGTTCAGAAAAACTCCGACTTTGGAGGTACATGCATATTTTTCGGGCCGACGATTTCAATTTTTTTTTGTCCTGGTGTATAGAGCTAGTGTGGAAAGATGAAACTTGGTACATAATTACCTACCGGGATGTTGTGTGCAGAAAAATTCAGACTTTGGAATGAAATGGCCTGGGGCATGAATTTCAAAGGGAGAATGTTTTCATAAAATTCTTTTCCATTAGATGAACCGAAGGACATGGAAAGCTGGAAATTTGCATGAATGTGACTACCAAGATAAGGAGTTAAAGAAAAATGTTAAGTCTTGATACATCCCCGGGGGAAAATTTCTCGAGGGGCGAAGTTTCAAAAGAAAGAAATTGTCATGGCGCATTGGACAGAAATGGAAAGGTGAATCTTATTATTATAATATTATTGAATTGAGGGAGTATTCAGTTTTCATGGTGCATCCCCTCCGGGCATAGCTTTTGGGTGCGTCGGCTTTTCAAAACATGATTTTTCACCAGTGAAAAGGGCAAACTTATAATATTGAAACTTTGTGGGCATGTAGTTCACTGAGGTTTGATTTCGGTAAAAATGGTACTTTACTGTTATAACGCCCGAGGGCAGATATTTTCCAAATTTTCGTAAATTTGCTGATTCAGTAAAACAGAGGGTGGTAGAAAGTGGATAAAAGTGGATCTTTAAAAACGTGGAAACGTTTTCTAATATATATAGACGATCGTGACTGACTGACTGACGCTAATTCTAACCATGTTCCAAAAAGGTTAGAAATCTGAAACTTGGTACACATGTACCTTTTGCGGTGCAAAGTTCAGAAAAGTTCAGACTTTGGAAGTAAATACCATGGGGCACAACTTTCAAAGGGAGACGTTTTCAAATAATTTTTTTTGCATCAGTTAAACTGATGAACATGGAATGCTGAAACTTTGCATGAATGTGACTACTGAGACACGGAGTTAAAGGAAAATGTTAAGTCTCGATGCATCCCCTGGGGGAATTTTTTTCGAGGGACGATGTTTAAAAAAATTTTTCGTGGCGAATTGGACAGAAATGGAAAGGTGAAATTGGCACATGTATAAGTGACATGATATTATTATTATTAAGTTGAGGGAGTATTCAGCTATCATGGTGCATCCCCTCCTGGCATAGCTTTTGGGGGCGTTGGGTTTTCAAAACATGTCTTTTCACTAGCAAATATGGCAAACGTATAAGTTTGAAACTTTGTTGGCATGTAGTTCTCTCGGGGGATTGATTTCGGTAAAAAAATAATGTACATTTCGTTAAAACGCCTCAGGGCACATGTATTGCAAAAGGCGTATTCCCTCGATCCTACAAAAACAGAGATCGCTAGAAACTTTAAACTTGCCAAGAAGAACCTGATGGATAGCTGAGTGAAGAAAAAATTCTACTATTATTATATATAGAGGATCGTGAGTAGCTGACTGACCTAAGTCGCTATTCGTATGCTGAGTTTAGGAAAAATTCTACTTTGGTGATTCATGCCATTGGGGCACACCTTTTCGGGGAACACATTTTCAAATAGTATTTTTTCTTGCGTCATTGAAATGGAGAGACATGGAAAGCTGAAACCTGGCAAGAACGTTACTGCTGACGCACTGAGCTCAAATGTCAAATGTAAAAAATTAAAAAAATATATTAAAATTTTTTTTTTTCTGTGGGGGATAAATTTATTGGCGACGTTAAGTTTCCAAAGAATTTTCCATATCCCAGTGAATCGGGCAGAATTATAAAAGGTGCAGCCGGCGCAGGCATAAGGGAAGTGATGTTGATTTAAGGAAAAATTCAGCTTTTGGTATGCGTCTCCTCAGAGCTCAGCTATTGGGTTTGTCGCTTTTCTAAATACATTTTTTTTCCGGCAAGAAAAAGAAGAAACGTATTAGGCTGAAACTGGGTTGCATGGAGTTCCATGAGTCTATATTTCAGTAGAAATAAAGTTTTCGTTAAAACCAATCAGGGCACTTTCTTACAATCCCATTTTCCTGGATTTTTTTTGACCCAACGAAATAAAGATAGTAAATTTAAAATTCCCTCAGAAGTACCTGTTTGATTGCAGAGTGCAGGAAAATTCTACATGTGAAATATGTCCCCTTAGCGTAGATTATAGGAGGGAAGTATTTCCAAATGTATTCTCTACCATTACAAAAAGGGACACATGACATGATTTCAAATTAGGCACACTAGAAATAATCGAAGTAATGATTTTGATAAAAATGAAGAATTTCGTCCCCATATGTCACGTATTTTAATAGAGTCGTACGTAAAATACGTTTTTACAATTTCGCAAAGTATAAATGAATTGATCACTATCCACGTGAATGGAGTGAAAGGCGCGACCATAGCGAGTTTGTTTGCCCGAAGGACAAACAAACTCGCTTGTAATAAATATTGAGTGCTTACACGGTCACGTATAGCAGGTAGGGGAGAGTGGGGTAATACCGGACGGCAGGTAAATCCGAACAGCGCGAAATAACCTGTTCAGAATGGGAGTGACAAGCAGCCACTTGCGCCCCGGCTTAAAAATGAGCTGGGGGGAGTCAAGCGTGCAAGCTTAAATGCGTTTCTTGCGGAAACATGCAGACAGAGGCTGTTTTTACTACGAAAATGCCTCTTTTCCCCGGCACTGGGATATCCTCAGACCGAGAATGAGGATGTTGTAATTGATCGACGGTCTGAAGTTTCCACTTGAAGCCTGAAAGGCCTGTCATCTGGTTTCTTTAAGTCTAAGCCTTCGCTTTCCGTGGGTCTGTGAAAATCAAACATTGTACTTGCTGTCACAATATAAATACCCAACGTTAACGCTAGACGTGATAGTTTTATCCTGAGGCACTAGAAAGGGTGATCAAAAGTTTCCGAACGCTTTTTAAAAATCTTTTTTTTTCACATCGTTGTCGCATCTCTCAAGTTTGAAGAAGAATTGGGAGGAGCCCCTCGTGAAGAAAGAATGTGTAATCCTGGGAAAACATGACTTGTTCCATTCTCCTCCTTACGTGCGACTCCTCCCAGTCGTGGGCGGCACCATACTTGAAACACACATTCTAATGTTACTGCACCCAGCGAATACCGAATTGGATTCTGACTCTGACGTTGGAAATTATTTTGGAGACGCGGATTATTGCGTGCTCAAGTGAAACATGGAAAGGACGAGAAGCAAAAATGAAGCATGTAAATGCTGAATATTACAGATAATAAGGTTCGCAAAAATCTAAAAATAATTATGAGACTCCGTTGCATCCCCCAAAGTAACCATCTGGCGTGGAATTTGCGCATCTGATGCGAGAGGCTTATTTTTTTCAAGAAATAATGAAGATGGGACTGCTACCGGTGATTCGAAAGGTTACTTTAAAACGCTCCAAACTTTTTTCGTGGTTTATGCAACATGGCGCCACAGCGCCTACAGTTAAGATATTAAAATGCTGGCTGAATGACAAATTTCCAGGAAAAGTGCCCAGTCAACAACTTTATTTGGTTTATCGTCGGGCCATAGCTGGGGAAGCAGGTCAACTCACAAATGTGAGTTGGCCGGCCAATCATTTGCCGAAAATGAGCCAATGTGGCTTAGAAGGTTCCGAAAACCGGCGCGAGATGGAGCCGAATTGGTCGTAGTAGGGAATTACTCCCCGGATTCTACTGAAGTGAGACCCATGTCCCTTTATCAAGAGATGCTTATGGTTTCTCGTATGGTTCTCATAGGAAGTTAATTGGATTCCTTGAGACATTTCTATGAAGATGTAAACTAGCCGAGGAATAAACATTGAAATTTCGGCTCGGAGGTCCGTGGGAGGATCTTTCTACAGGGCGTTTCATTTAAATTGTACATCTTTGAACGCTCATATCTCTGAGGGGACGCAACCGTTCTTTACGAAATT
>CAJPEV010004819.1:0-19032 GCA_905338385.1 Darwinula stevensoni
GGGGGGCAAGAGGGAAGGGGGGAAGGGGGGAAAAACCCGTTAGAGAATATCACCGTCTTCCACCCACCATCAAATTGCGAATTTCGCCATCACGCGAAGGGGGCTCCGGGCTGAGGAAATCCCCCCGTGATTCATAGCGTCCATGCTTGGTCAAGAGCTCGTTACAAGGTGATTTATTTATAGATAGACTCGTATTAATGGGAAAAGCTTTCCGGAATTTTTCATTGAAAAAAAAATCGCAGGATTCTTCTCGAGATGCAGATCGTGCGCACGGTACGAGTCCACCGATAAATTATTTTCGTAATCGCTCATTAGTCAGTCGTGACGGACGATGAGTACTAATCCCTGCCAGTCTCTGCTCCATAATCCTTCTCTCATGCAATATATCGTTTCGAGACTCCCTTCTTCGCACGGCTGAAAGGGTGTAATTACTGGCACCTACAACGTGGAAGGTATGCACGTGGAGCACTTCTCACTTGATAGATGTTACCATTTTGCCTCGAGCGAGCCACGCTTTCAAGGCCGGCGATGTCGAATCCGTTCGAAAAGAAGACATGTGAAAAAAAAAGTGAGTTCAGGATTCTTCCTTCGTATTAGCTGCTTCGGGAAAAAAAAAGAGAAACCGAAGCTCTGGGAGTGGGGAATGAGCCGGATCCCCGCTTCAATCGGATAGATTTACAGTGCAGGTGCGTCTCCCTCAGCCTCCCTCAGCCTCCCTCAGCCTCCTTCGGCCTCCCTCGGCCTCCCTCAAGAACATTGAGATGGGGGAATCCCGTTTCCCAGGGATTTCAATTATCATGAGAGAGACGAATGGGAACGTCGGAATATGGATAGTCCTGCGTTTCGATATTGCTTTTGCCCCACTCCGCCCAGCTCTACCAAATTGGTTCGCAGCAGCTCCAGATGCGGGGGAGAAAAGATACATCTTTATAAAGCCTTCGAGAAATCTGATGCATCGTTCGGCGTCGGTCCATAAATTTGCGTCTCCGATAATGAGCTCAGGCGATCTGCTGAGCCGAAAACGACGGAGAGAGCCGATATGACATATGGCCGAGACTGGGTGTTTGTGCGAAGTGGACGATTCGATTGCGAGGGCGATTATCCTAATGGGATGGAATAAAAGTCGGGACCGTGTTTGAACTGGAGAGGAATTTCCCGAGATACCGAGTGATGAATGGAATCGGGGCGAACCCCTTTCTGACCAGATGTCGCTGCGTCGTGTTGAAATGACCCGGTCTGAGGCCGGATCTGGATTTTCGGGCATTGTTTCTCTCTCTCTCTCCCTCTCTCTCTCTCTCTCTCGCTCGGATGACAAATAATCCACAGGTGAACGGGAGGGGACAAAAGGTCGACTCGGCAGAGACTGATAACTTCATGAGATCATTTATCACATCCTATTAAGGATCTGATCTCCATAATTGCAACATGAATGTTGGAGTTGGATCGCGTGCCGTGATCATTGACGTCATCATTGACGAGTCATTTTTCTTCCGTGGAAATGACGATTTTCAAATTTAATGAAAATTCTCTTTTATCGCTCGAACGGCTGCGTGATTGGCAGACATCACTTCGAAGCATAAATGTGAGCAATGGAGATATATATGGAGATAGACATAATTCATAGCAGTCATGGAAATTCTGGAATTGTCACTTTTTGTGAGGAAAAACTGGAATCTCACACCCTATGAGAAATGTCTGATTATTGGCATAACACCTCCATAGGATGATGGATGTACTCTGCATAAAATATATATTTTTTTAGAGGTGACGGAATGCCTCTCGATATCTGGGAGGAGTAAAAATTTCCGAGAAAAGGCTGCGAAGGTGACGATGGGAAAAAACGGAAGAGGGAGAAAGCCAGAAAAACCCATGATGGATGAGAGGCGGGAAGGGAAAAAAATTCTCTCGGACCTCCCACGGGAGAACAACGACGGCGTGTTTGCCACATTGTTTGCATCCATTCCGAACACGTATGCGGAAGTAAATATGAAGGATGCTTACCTTGAACTTGCGGGCTGGCCTTCTCGCATGTCCGTCCTGGATTCTCTCACTATTAGGGAAATTTTCCGCACTGGGTGCCAGAGGGACGATCATTGCCAAAAGGTGAAGAAGAGCACGAGGTGCCTCCCCTCGCAATCTCTTCTGATTTTCTTCCTTGCATTTGTTGTCTCTAGACGTAAGAGGAAAAGGAGGAGGGGATAAGAGAAATCTGTTTTTAGCCCGGTCACGAATGGTACTTGTTTTGGCAGGAAATCATCAAGAGAGGAAATGATGCGGGAAAGAAGAGTTTGGAGAGAGGGAGAGAGAGAGAGAGAGAGAGAGAGAGCAAGATTTTTTTCCCTTGCTTTCCCCTCCATGAATTCGTGCTTCGTCTGGAGAGCCTCATCTGCCGCGATGGCGAATTCTTCCATCCACCTCGTTCGTTTGCTCCGATTTCTCCCTTCTGGCTCCCATTCCCGCCGGTTCGTCGGCTCATCCGGCTCGTCCGAGCCAACGTCGCATCGTCGTCGGCACCGACCTGCAGAGAAAATAAGCGAAGTGCGTCGAATGGCCCCGCTTCCCTCCATTAATCGGTAATGGAGTTTCACGCGACGAGAAACGAAAAAAAAAAACGAATCCTCGAGTTCGACTTGACGTCTCCTCGGCCCCAAACTCCTCTTCGTCGATCTCCATTTTAAAGACTCTCATGAAACGATGACGTGTCATCCCCAGGCTCCCCTCTTTCATCGCCGCTTCCCCCCCCCCCCCCCCCCCCCCCCCCCCCCCCCCCCCCCCCCCCCCCCCCCCCCCCCCCCCCCCCCCCCCCCCCCCCCCCCNAAGGACGGAGAATTTCAGGTGAGACTGACAGAGGCTTCAAGACAGATGATCGCTTCATATATTCCCTCCCCTCTTGCCCTTGCAAAATAAACATACACATACTGGGCAGCTTTATGAGGCTTTCCTTCCTTCTTTCACCTTGTATGGGGAAAAGAAGCTACAGTAAGCGTCAGATCAAGTCTTTCCTGTTATTCTTCGGGAGCGATTCGGAGAAATTTTCTCAAGGTCGGAGTGAGTTTGATACGGGGGTATTAGGAGCGTTTGGGCTGGGGGAGAAGATGGAAGAAGTAAATGCTGTAATCTTACCGTTCTGACCGTTCACTAAGCCCCCATCAAAGAACCTTTATCTTAGTCCGAGATTGCCCCATTTTGGGGGAAGAATCTCCCTCTCTTTCAGATTAATTCCATCTTTCCTCCCCCCCAAATGAGGGCGAGGACGTCCCCCTTTCCGCCTTCACTTGCCCATAAAGACACAGAATGAATTCTTCCGCGTTTTTACTATATACAATTTCTGCCATCGTCATCATCATCATCATCATCTCCATTCTTGCACATTCCAGGAAATGCAGGATGCCAGACGCGCTTTTCCTTCGCTTGGAACGATCCAGACCAGAGGGAGAAGCTGCCGTCTATGTATACAAGCGTGGATTTATTATAAGGGGGGGAATCTCCCGCATCTCCTCTGGAGGCAAGGCGATAGAATCGGCCATAATCCTTGCCGGTTCGTGGTGGCTGCTCAGGGCTGCGGGGGGGGGGGTTAGTAGCCTCTAGTGCAAGATGGATGAACGACAGGGATGGCAACAGGGAGAAGGTGAGACATTATTAATCACAACAACGACGACTTTAATGAAGGTGGGCATGAAACGAGCGCATGGCAAAATGCGGGCCTCGAGTTCTATTATGAATGATGTGCACCGCGTGCCTCGTCTGATATATAGGTAATATGCATGCGATTGCATGCCTGTGTGTGCCTGCAGTGTCGTTTTAGAAACGACCACTGGGTATGATATCGTCACACCGTTTCCGACAGGGAGAAATATAAAAAAAAAAAACAGTACCGAAGGGGGCAGAACAGGATGAGGAGAGCCATCATATTTTGTCCTTAGCTGACCCATGGGAAATCAAGAGGGATCTGTCCTTATTCTTCCGAGATGGGAGAGGGAAAAGGTCACATCTCTTTATAGGATATGTGACCGGGGCTCGAATCCGCATTTTCTATGATCTGCTGCCCGAACCGGGAGCCATTTAAGTCCAGCCACGTGGAAGCAGAATTCCCTGGCGACTGCGTTGAACCCGTGAAGAATGCCCCTCGTTGCCCCAGGATTCCGGTCTCGAGTGGAAAACATACGACTGAAAATCCAAATCGAATGGTTCGATTCACGCAATGCGTTCATGAGGAAGTTTTTGAAAAGTTTCAGTCGAAGGCGTCAGCAACCGCAGGAGCATTGGTTTTTTTTTTCAGGAAATCCTCGAAAATGGGGCCAATGAGATGCGTGGGCAAATAGGCAGATCCATCATTAAACAGGCTACAACTCGACTCATATGTTTACGAGTTTCCAAGAGGCGTCAAAGTGAGTTTGAAGATGCGGTCGAATGATGCATCTCTTTCTCGTTCGAGAAGCAAGTAAGCACTCCCAAGTCCGAGTCTGGTAAACAAAACTTTCATTCATGGAATGTGGCATTTCGAGGGTGTTTACCGGCTGGCCTTGAAATGGGAAAAAAAAAGTTTTCCCCATCCCGAGAAGACCTTGACGAGGTCGCCCGGAGGGACGCCACCACCCCCTTTTCCCCGTTTCCTTTCATTTTCATCTCATCTGTCCCCATTCATCGGGTTAGTTGTTTCTGTCTTGGTGGTTTTCTCCCTCTCGAAGATGGCCACCTTGTTATCGCAGGTGAGTATTTCTCATCTAAAATAGAACGCAAAAATATTGATTATTGAATTGGCACTTATCAATTCAGTCCCAGAAATACGAAAAAAAGACCTTGATTTGTTCCTTGCGATGGCAGAATGTCTTTATTTCTCTACGTGGGACAGATGTTTGGTGTATTCTGTATTCTCTGCATCTCGCTCGAAGAATTATACGTCATAACCAAAGTGGCGCAACGTGGTTGGTTGGGCTGACAGAGACGCGTATCTTTGGGTATCATGTTGCAGGAAATCCCAGCAAGTAAACTTTCATTTGCTCGAGTTCGATGCTGTCTTCCAACAACAACGACAAAAACATCTTAACCCTACCATGCATGATTTTTTTTTTTTAATGTACCAAAAAATAATGAAAAAATTATTCTTTCATTTTAGTTTTTCCATTGTATTGTAATGCGCTTGAATGCAAAGCAGAGCGTGCCATATCTGGCACACCATGCAGTGTAGGGTTAAGTCGCAAAGGAGCGACCACGACCTCTGCAAGGAGAAAGATGGCAATTTTCCTTATTACTGTGCCCATCGCCCTCTCAATTTTGCAGCAAAAAAAAATTGAGGAAACCTTAATCGTCAGATGGTGTCATAGCACGACAACCTTCGCGCCTGTGGACCAAGGTTTTCCGTACGGCATTGAAAGATTCACCGCCAGACATGGTACCACCTTCACGATTCCAGTCCATCACATTGCTCATGTCTGTCTTTTTGGAACGTCGAGAGACGGCTTCATTTCCGTAATGGTAGAGGAGTGTGGCTTGGCTAAATCTCGGGAATTCTCGGTTGAAAAGCCGAAGTAGAGTTCCAGACGTGTGCCTGGTACGCGTGCTTCTCTCTCTGGCCAGAATATGGGTCGAAGAGCATATATATCCCTTGAGAACAGCTCTATGATATAGGAAAATCCCTTTTTGCGTGGGTCTTATTTTCGCGTTATTAACCCTTTCACGGTCCAGTTGTTCCGAAACCTTCCTGGAGGACGACTGATTCAGTTCAGTTCAGTGCGTGACCGTGAAAGGGTTAACAATTCAAAATAAACGCGAATCAGGGTACTGAGAATCGAACACTTGGCGAAATGCAAATGACGCATGAATGCGGTTTTTTTTTTTTTTTTAAGCTGACGCCTCTCCGCACTCTCTGGCACTGCGATGGCATCTCTTCTATCGTTCAGGAGCATGGGGTACTCTCGAAGCAGACTCTATGCGCAGGCGTTGAAGTTTCAAGCGCGCATTCTTAACCTTCTCAGACCCCAGAAAAATAAAAAAATAAAAACCTTCGGCACGTGTACATTCAACATGTATTAAGGCGATTCCATCCTATGGAACTAGCAATCCGTAGAAGGTCGTGGCGCAGTGACTGGCAGAAAGGGAAAGGGCACGTGACGAAGGAAATGATGCGAACGCGAATTTAGGTCCTGCAAAACGGTCGATTTTCTAAAACGCGCGAAATTTTCGACCATCAAAATAATAGGGTTTTGCGATATTTCCATATAGCGTGAACACGTTAGCGGCTATGATAAATTGAGATATCCGTACTCTTCCTCGATACCTCCTCCTGCATGTTTTTTGGGCAAATTCATACGTGTAACTCTCGTTTCATCAACGTCAATTCAGGATTCCAAGTCGGAATGTTGTTTATGAGCAGGAATACCATCTGAGGTCGTTGGTACCTTAGGCCACCTGAAACAAATAGATGGACATAGTATTTTTTATTGTATATATATAAGAGGCAGCTACAGCACGCTTTTCCCATTCACATCGAATGGAATTCAGAAGCGATTCCAAGAAGCAAGACGAGTAACGAATGATGCGAATTACTTGTTTGGAATAGAATCTGAAGAGTCCGTTATGGGCATTCTTTGTCTCAGTTTGACTTCCATGCATTGCGTTCATTGTCCATCTTCGCGATACATCCCGACCAAACAAACATCGGCAACCGGTCAAATGACCCAATTGTCCCTTTAATGCACGGACATGTGCAGTGACGTTCCCAGTCATTGTTCACTCGTCAATCGCCTGTCAAGTCCAATGAAATTACACGATCGTAATTGCCTTTGACAGGCGATTCCGATCCAACTGTGACATGCGTCAAAGGCGGCAGTTTTTTTTTTTTCACTGCCGGAGATAAAGCGTATTCTTTGTACTGTCCGCTGCGTTCTCGGGACCGTAGCATGGATTCTTGAAATAATAGGTGTTCGAATTTAGGAGATGCATGGGGTCAAGGGTGGGGGGTGGGAAATGTAGTATCTTCATCTCAAAGGAGATAAAGCCTCGGTTCGAGCTACAACCCCTTCTCACTTGGCCGTAATCACAAAGGAGCTAGCAGGTAGGGCATATAATAAGATGTGATGGAAACGAATGGCGATTTGCACTCCTGCATGACAGGCGTGTTATTTCCATTGATCATACGCCGCATGCATTGCCTTGTTATACCTGGACCAGGTGAAGGGTCAAAAGCGACTCCTCTCTCGACAGATCGGGGAGAAAACGATTAAGGATTCTTGTTTTCTCGCCCGTGTGTTATCCCATCATTAAATGTGGGGAAAAGCGGCAACCTGTCCCCGCTCTACAATTATCCGTTTTGTTTCTTCCCATGCAGATATTCCTGACGGCGAGCCTGTTGGCCTTCTGCCTGTGCGACAGTGGAGACAAAGGCCTCCGGCATACCATCACGACATCCAGTTATCAGATTCCGGGTTTCCAACACCAACGGCATTCCCCGGGAGACGCAGATACCAACCAGAAGTTCGTCTCGGGTGCTTCCATTTTCCTCCCCGGAGCGGCTTTCTATGGCTCAGAGTACCTGGCACTGCAGCAGCCCCAGTCACGATCGGTCCAAGTAAGTGGATCCACCGTACTCATCGAGGGGAGGAAGGATCAGAAAACGGGACATCTGCCTCTGGCATCGGGGCCGACTTGCAGCAAGCTTCGATCGAATCGTCCCTTAAAAGCCGCCAAGGACCAACTCCACGTGTCTTACCCTCCGCATCAGGAAAGCCTAAACCCAAAGTCCAGCGTCTACGAAGGACCCCAAAGTTTTGTCATCACCTACGTGCTGAGACAACCACACAAGGACCAATACAATGGACGAATCGCGTCGAATCCCCCTAGTGGAAGAAAAATCCCTCTGGCAGTACCAGGCCAGCCCAAGAAAGGCAGTGAGGGCGTTCCTCACCCCGCAGCTGCTATTCCAACGCACAAGGACAAGTACACGGAGTACTTCGAAAGAGGCGGGACTTGGGATGATTTAATCCAGGAACTGAATGCCAACATGAAGTTCGATGCGTCAAAACCCAAGAACCACTTGGAAGTACCTCCTCCAGTCCAGCCACCTCGTAACTTTGGGGAATCGGCAGGAATTCATTCAAATCGGAGAAGGGATATCACGGGCGTAAAACAGCAGGCTCCTGAGAGTGGAGTCAGGATCTCTCCAGAGATCGCAAAGCCGTCACCGGTGTTGGAAGCGAATGACGAGTTCACAAGACGTCAGCCTCAATTTCGACCATTGGAGCCCAGGTATAGACCCAGGAGCCGACAACCGTTAATCGACTTTCATCCAGTTCAGCTCACTTCTACCGACAACCCTGTATCTTCTGGTTGTCGCGACCCTGTACAGAAAGGCGAAGAGTCACAAGGAGGGTGTTTGAAGGCTCCACAAGAATCCACGGCTGAAAAGGGAACCCCAATCCGAAGTCGAAGGCAACAGCTGGGCATTAACATTCCGAGGACCACGAAGTACAAATACAATTATCCTCCAAATGACCAGTATGAAGTAGGTTTCGAACATTATGGCCATGAACTGAGAGCCCCAGAGACTGTGTTCGTTCGCCCTGTCAATGAGAAGGACGTCTCCAGGGAACACCCCAAGGTCGATTCAACCCAAAGTCCTCCTCAAGAACGCAAAGCTGGTCTCACCCCGTATTTGCAATTGCGACCACCGGGACCATCCGTTTCAACTGTCCTTGAGATGGATAAGCAATCCCAAAGCATCTCCAAGGTAGTGCCAAAGGTCAAGCCTAATCAAAGTCCTCAGGAACTCAACGAAGGCTTTACTCCGTATTTACAACTACAACCACCGATATCATCTACTCCGACTGTCCTTGAAGTGGACGACACGCAATCCCAAAGATTCACCAATGAAGTCCAACCGAGCCAAAGCCGTCCTCAAGAACACGATGAAGGCCTCGCCCCGTATGTGCAAGTACGACCACCAACGCCATCTCCTCCTCTGGTCCAGGAAGTGAATGAAACTCGATCCCAAGGACTCTCTCTCTCATCAGCTTTCTTGAATCAAGAGCGTTTTCGTCCCATCCATCCTCTGCTGCAGAACAGAGCGCAAGATATACCGACGATCCCTGCTCACCGAAGAGTACATCCAACACCACCGGCACTATTACTTCCAAGTATTCCGAACGAGAATCCTAGTTTAGAATCTCTCTCATTTCCAGAGATTGCCAACACCATCCCACCTCAGACGACAACAACGACGACCACCACCGCCATTCCAAGAACGACAAGATCAGGTTTCGTGATCATCAGACGCAGGGGAGGAGGTCGGACGCGGATCGGTCAGCTATTCAATCTCGGGCAGCGGCTGGGACAGGGAGAAGACACGACAGAGCCAACAGAAACAACCAACTCCTCTCTGCAGGCAACAGACATATCGAATATCCCTCAGTTTGAACTGTCTGAATTTCCCTTCCTGGAGTTAGGGGTCGGTACAACTCAAGAAGAGTTAGAAATGACATCCAGAGGTCTACCGCGTGCAAGAATGATCCAGAGATCCTTCAAAGAAAGGGCTCCGCCTTCCCGAAACGGTGCCGAAGCTGCTCCCTTTTCTCGCGATCAGCAGGATTTCCGCTCGCAAAGGATTGAGGAAGTTCAGAATATACGAGAGAATGACGACCACCTGCAGCCTCAGGAACAGGAAATTGCCCCATCCAACCCCACGACGAACAACAGGGTTTCGGTGTTTCCTAGTCCAGCCACCTCGGGAGGAAGAATCCCATATGAAGATGCTCATTATGAGTATTATTACCGCCTACTTGACTCCCTTCGTAGTTGAAAATTGATATAAGTGACAGGATATGGGCACATTCACCCATTGATCGAGTCTCCCAATCTGAACAAACCCTGACAACTGAAGTTGCTTTTGAAGATCGACGAAGGCCGCGCTGAGAGATCGGCATGATATTTACTTGACTGAATTCCCCCCCCCCCCCCAACATATCAAACATATTTTCGATTGCGAATGTTTTGTCTGTTTGATGAAACGTATTGTTGGGTTGCACATGTGCATTTTTATTCAAGAGGCAAGTCTTGCGAGTGATTCATACGAGCTTGGTAATAGGGTGCCTTGGGCGCTCCTTCCAAGACGAATGGTGGTGGGTTATGAAGAATCTTGAAAAAAGTAAACAAAGTAGTTTTCAGGCGGAAAAATGAGTGGCCTGTGCAAGGGGGTTCCCCTTTTTTTTTATCAGGAGAGGGAATCAGCTGTGGGGCTAATCGCATGAGTGCATAGCAAATGAAGCCAGGAATGCCGGCATCCCTTGGCTGTACTGTTTTGGAGAAGGACGGAGAATTTCAGGTGAGACTGACAGAGGCTTCAAGACAGATGATCGCTTCATATATTCCCTCCCCTCTTGCCCTTGCAAAATAAACATACACATACTGGGCAGCTTTATGAGGCTTTCCTTCCTTCTTTCACCTTGTATGGGGAAAAGAAGCTACAGTAAGCGTCAGATCAAGTCTTTCCTGTTATTCTTCGGGACAAAAATAGCTGTGATAAACGTTGACTGAAGACCGGCGCACCGTGCCCCTCTCCTGGCTGGGGTCTGACTACAGACGGGGGAAGTAACAAGTGATTTATAAAACGAGTCTACCATTGCAGTGCCTCCTGGGAATGGAATCAATGGAGGAATGGGCTGAAGATAATGAACACTACCATGCCGTCTCTCTCTCTCTCTATTCGGGAATAGGAGGCCTCTCTAGGGGGAAATACCTATCGCCGTTATGGGGTGATATGTAGGACCAGTTGGTGGGATTAGGATAGAATCAAGAGAAAAGGGTATATATATCTCTTGTGCCCTGTCTCCAGTGTCCATTTTACATATGAGAGAAGATTGGGACGGCCCCCATCAATCCTCCAGGGAGACATGTGCCCCGATGAAGGCATTAATATGCTCCCCTCTTTTCAGCACTATAGAATATGATATTGCAGGGCTGGGGTGTCGCCGAATACTAAAAAGGAAAGCCTATCCAGGCCACTTCAGCCACACGGTCGTCTTCAATGTATGGTAAGTTGCGTCCACAAACATTATACCCGATTTGTAGTCGCGAATGTTCTCGTGCCGATTACAAGCCGGATTATACCACTCTTATTCCTGGTCATGGAGACATCGGGTTGAACGGGGATAACGTAAGAAAATGAACCAAAGAAGAATTTCGAAATGCATCATGCGGAAACTAGGTAAGGCGGACATACTGTCCAGCCGGGATGCGAATCCGAGTCGCGATTCTATTTCAACTGCGAATCGCCGATTAAATCTTGGACTAGCATATGGCTCGACATTTGCAACCAATGAGCCATTCGAGTTCAGATTCGATTCTGACCAGATACGAACCATGTGTGCTTTAAACGAGATTCAGATTCGAGGGTATGAAGACTCGAATCTATCCTGAACATTGCATTGAAAGAGACAGGGTTGGATGAGACTTGCTGCTGTGCTGTATATTTCAGTCTGCTTTCCTAATAATTGCGGCCTTAATATGCTCTTGCTCCAGAAGCACAAATGTAAGGAAAATGGATATTCGGTGGCGACTGGAGAGGACTGCTGAAAAATGAACTGAATTTCAATTTGATTCGTTCGATTTTCGAAATATTCGCCTCGGATACAGCTCAAAATTATTAGGTGCTTCGAGATTTGATTCGGATTTGTCAGATTAGAGCGATGATATTTTGGATTCGATTCAAATTTCAGGAAACGTCCGATTCGGCCATCCCTTCTCTTTAGTCCTGTAAGGGAAAAGCACCACCCATTTGGAGAAAAGATGCGAGGAGCAAGCATCATTTTGTAGCGGAAACATCCTCGGCACACGAGGCCAATAAAGGTCTGCCAGGGAGGGAATGTCCATTATGCTAATTTGGGTCTGAGGTATAAATGCACCATCAATCGTGGAGACAAGGGGGGTAAAGAGGCACCAGCAGAGACAAATATCATCATCAGGCAAGCAGGGGAAGAAGGTTCATCGCAATAAAGTGGGGCCAGATCCAGACCATTCCTTCATTACCTGCTAATTCCGTCACTACGCATTCTACACCCACAAGCCAGCAGGCCTTTGGGATCTTCAATTGGAGCCAGCCCCCCCTTGCTCCACCCCTGTGCATGACTCACCCGACTCTCCAGCCTCGTGATTGATCCTTTTTCTCCCCGCTGCCGAATTTCCAGCCTTCCCTATATCATACAATGGGGGTATTCGTAATGGATATCCGCACGGGATCGTGTTTGTCCCATTCCCCTAACAATTCCATTCATAAATCCATGATGGACCCCTGCATGGCCATTCGTTACAAGATCAACTCTGTTGCCATTGCTCCATATGGTGAGACTGAGTATTTATGTGAGCTTCTGTTTGCAAAACTGACAAACTTCGCAGCTGCTCTTGATCCGACTCAAGCACCAACAGATGAAGTGCAGACCACAATGGAAAAAAAATCAAGTCCCATCGTTCCGAATCAATGGGCGATGACATATTGAAATGCGCTCCGATAAGGAAGAATGGCAACAGAGAGAGATGCCATAGAAGGCACGAAATCTTGACAAGAGATCTTGGCAAATGTCTACCTTTCCATGCAGTCTTGTACTGAACGTTTGCCCAAGATAATGGTCCTCGATTATATTTTGGACGCACTATCAAACCTCTCGCGTTAAATGTCAAGAATAACCACCTCCTACCATTACATATTTATGAGGAAGGCAGTCCTCTCCGTATAACCAAGGCAATATCACGCGCAAAAGAATGGCAAAAAAAAGGCTGCCTTTCACTCGCGAACTGCAGGGCTCAGGTTAAATGCTCATATGTTTCTAAATTAAGAAGAGTCAATTATCTTCTGTCGGAGGAAGCTGAAAAGCACTTTTTTATCTCCGAACACTTCCTCTCTTTTTTTTGGCCCCCCCTTCCTTGTTCTTGACGTGTCCATCTGCAACCTTTCACCCTACAGAGTCGCACCCATGCAGAGGTGAAAGAGAACGACAGGATTTTCATCGACGCAGACACTCCAAGGATAAGGATGAGGATATTCCCCGACCCTGCAGGAGGCCCTCTCCTTCACGCAGCATTCCGTATCCGGTGCTTTATGGAACTGAAAAATTCTCGGCTCGGTGAAAAATGGTTCTGGTTTAGACGTCACAGCGGGGTCGCAGAGAGCCGATTCGTCCCAGTCAGGGCCTCCAAAGACCCACCTTCGAGTGTCCCCTTCACCCTCAAAAGAACCTAACCTTAATAAATGGAAACCCGAAGCAATTCGGCGTTGCCTTATCAGCAATCGTGCAGAAGGTCTACGTTGTCAGGGGGAGGGTGATGGAAAAGAAAATATGAGACGATGAACAGATGTACAGACGGCCCGAAGGGAAGAAGAGAGACGTAACAAAGGGAAGAGAGAGGGAGAGAACGAACGAGCGCAAACGCCTGGAAGGCGGCTGGGATTTATGAGGGCGATAGAAAAAAAATCCAGCATGACTATGGTCTGCTGGTGATGGTCGTGGGAATAGTCTTTTCATGGCAGATAGTTCAAGAGGACTCTTCTCTTTCAATCGCTACATTTCAATGACGCAAAAGGGGGCAGAGCTTCAGTTCATTTCACACCTCCTTCCCCCCCTGGGAATGATGATAGACGAAGCATTGATCGACTGAGAGTAGATTTTTCATGAGCAACTCAAAGCAAGCCGCAACAAAAGCGTCAAAGTGTATCTAAGCTATTACGAAATGATGAAAGAAGCCCGCATGATGAGCCCATCTACTTTCAAGGTCGATCCGACAAATTCGTGCACACGAGAGGTCTCATCTGCGTGGAACCACCAAAAAGTAGGTGCAAGCGAGTCCTCAATTAATCACGCGGGTCGTGATTGAAACCGCTGATAGCCGCCCCCGTTGATTAATTTCCTTGTCTGGACCTCCATGCTCGAAAGAGACCTCGCCCATACTCTGCAACAGCGGGGATTAGCCATCTATCCGTCGTGGAAAAAAAATCCTGACCCCTTTGTGAATCCGAAAGGAACTCCTTGCCCCAGATCTGTCGAAGGTTCCGCTCGGACGCCCGTGCATTCCGACTGCTGTTGGATGACTTCGGGAAATTTGCACGGTGAGGTCGATTGGAATCCGTGGAATTCGAAGGAATAAAGGAAAAGAAGCCGTGGTTTATCCAGTCCCACATCAATCTCTTCCCCGAAGCCGAGAACACGAATGGAGAGATGGTGAGGAGAGAGGGGGAAAAAAAAAAAGGATTGGGGGAACGCCCAATTAGGTCTCACATCCATCAATTGGGCAAGAGGCGCCTAAAAGCCCCTGCTATTGACTCACCTTCTCCCTCCGTGATTGATCGTTCCATCCCCCCAGTTCATATACCTGTCATTGCACTTATCAATGCTAATCGAGGGGAGAGATCGAGATGGCTGCGGTCCCTTTGGAGCAACAGATTCGTAGGGAATACGAAGCCCTCCGTCTCCATGCTTTACACCGCGGAGTCTCTTGCAAGGATTTGAACACCACCAGGTATAATAACTGTCATGAATCCCCTCATATACGAGGGAGGAGAGAGGATATTCATTGCGTGTTCATGGAGATCTCTTCACGAACCATAATTAGTTTCCCAACATACCCTGAACATGACAATATCCGTGATTCACCCCAAAAACGTGATCATTTAGAGAATCAGTTCTGAAAGGGTCGCATGAATTCTGGGATAGGAAATCGATGTCTCCCGACCAAAGTCCACCCCTTCACGTCTGCATACCAATGCAGGCTTTTGAAAATCTCTCCCATTCAGGAGATGCTCTTTCCTTTTTCCCCCTGCTTTGAGGGAAAGAAGGACGCTTGATGATGCCCCCGTCCATTGAAATGCATAATCTAATGTCCGATGAAAAGGTCTCCATGACGACGGGAAAACGTATGCAACTTTCACAGTTCCCCAGCCCGGTAAAAGCCACTCTGGCATCTCTGGGGACAATCGAAAGCAGAAAACGTGTGTGCCTCTTTGGGGAGGAAATGCCTTCCATACTCATCGATCAATAATGACGGCGGAAGGAACCTCGGAAATCAAGAGTCTCCTAATGGATTGTCACCGGAGTGGGACTTCATAAACAGGAAGTTGGATGTTGAGGACATGAAGCATGAAAGCTCGTCTTCAAATGAGGAAAAGGGAGAGCCTTTCTTGCCGGAATTATGTCAAAGCCTTTGTTTGCTCCTGCACAACCGATGTTAATAACGGGGAGACTGGCAAACACTGAATAATGCACACCCCGCAGTCCATCCTTCGCAATCAAATAGACCTAAATCGCTAACGAACGTTCTTTACTTACTTTTGCTGCTACATTCCAGAATTTGAACGGAGTCAAAAATGCTTTTCCAGACGTTAGAACTAGATGGAGCATAGCTTCCTGTTTGCAAAGAAACACTTATAAGTAAGGCTGCATGGTATCGTTAGTGGTGCCTTGGAAAATAACACGAGAACGATGAGATAGGTTTGCTTTAAATCTTAAAAGCCTTTTGACGCTCATGAGGGGACGGGAGAGAGAGAGAGAGAGAGAGAGAGAGGCTTCATCGCAGGATTTCTCGCACTTCAGGCGGTTTCATCGAATGAAGCAACAGTTGCGAGCTAATATAGTCTTTGTAAGAGAAAGAGGAGGAGACGACTGGGAGCTTTCATCCAGACTCATATATCTTCATCTGTCTGATCTAGGTATCAAATCCCATCTCTCCCAATAGGCACACATTCTCCCTCTCCCCTCGCTCACCCTACTTCCTCTCTGGGGACATGAGGGATTCCAACATCTCTTTTGTGCACGTCCAATTTCTCACTAGCCTGCAGCAACGCATGAAAGATTCAAGGATTGTACGCAAGTTCCGACAATAGTCATCGTGTACATTAGAGATCCGAGACATGAAGGGCTTCCTACACACCACCAGAGAGCTTTTATGCACAAGCAATGCGAGAATATTGCAGAAAAACAATTTTTTGAAAGACAACTATCAATTACTTCCTCTGGAGGGTTAGAAATCTTTCAATTAAATGTAAAAAAAGTGGCGTCCTCACTGATAAAGTTTTCTTTCCAAGTCGACTTGCAAATAAAATTTTGCAGAGGAAACGTTCTGGAGAGAACGAGGTCTAGTGTTCTGGAATGTTGCAACTGAATCAAAGGACCGAAACAAAGGAGAAATAATTGCTGTACAGCATGCCAGTGCACAATACCGAGATGTCAGTTCATCGATTGCCGAAGACAGCACCACCGATGAATGACATCCGTCCTATCAAGTCACAGGGTATGGATAAGACTGTCACAAAGGAAGAATAGGGGAATCAGAATCCGCAAGCCATTGCATAATGAGCGCTCCACCTGTGCATTTTTCCACGAGACTGAAGACTAAACAAAAGAAAAGTAAAACGGTGGTAATTATGCAGGAAGCAGCAGCTGTTGATCGAAGCAAAAGAATAAAAATAATCGACCTTATTCCTCCCTCTGCATCGAGTGCGTTCCACTCTCGCACCGGGAAAAGCAGAAAGAGAGGAGCGAAAGGGAAGGAGGCAACCCATTCCCATGGTGAGTCCAATATAATCCCTGCCTAAATCCCGCATGATTCATCCTTTCCCCCTTTGCGCCAAGGGAACTGTTGCATTGTCGTAATAGCCCGGGTGCATGCCACCTTATGAGCGCTCGGCGGCATTCATTTCTCGCCGGTTCCCCCCTTGGGACGCTCCCGGCTCTGTGGATTCCATTCGATCGAATCTCGAATCTCAGATGTCTCGTTCGCACATACGGATGAAGCAACTGATGGAACTCGGCAGATGACTCACCATTCTGGCGCAAACACACGCGTCGGCAAAGCCAAACCAGGATACGAAAGGGAACCCTGTATCAAAATGCGCCTGTCGTTCATGATTGCAGGGTGTGGCATCAAAGTAATAGCACAGCCTTTGCCAGACTTGAAAAATCCTTTTAGTCAAGCCGAGAATGATAGCCTGTCGTATCTTAGTGTTTCATATGGAGCACCCAATTTGCAGTAAAGGCAGTACCTCTTTAGGCGATGAGAAACTCGAGCCAGAGACAAGATCATGACAGGTTATCGTGCTGAACTTGACCGATAATAGTTTGTAGGATGAATGAACCCTTCTTCCAGCCATAATAAAAATCTCTTCTGAGAAAGTTTCAAGTGCGGTCATTTGTGTGCCTCTGCTAAAATCTTTTAGCCTTTAGAATGCATTGAAGGTGAAAGTTTTGACCGTTCCCGCGGTCATTTGCATCGTATTGCACCGAGGAGAATGTGATGGCAAGATCGAATCCCGGAGAACCCAGTCTCGGTGACCGCAGGAAAGCCAAAAGTTTCACCTGCAAAGCATTTTATAGTCTAGGAGACTAAAGCTAAAGCTCGCTATTAAAATGACGACAGTGCCAGATGAAGATCTGCTCCGTTAACGCACTCGGCGATTTCGACCAGAAGAGTTTATGTCGGGCGGAGCACATACGTCGCAAATGGGATTTCCATGCAACGCGCCGTCGTTTCGACGATAACCCGAGATCGAGAGCGCGTTGTTAAAAAGCAAACGTCCGTCATAGTTCCGGCGTCGTTAAACCACTCTCGCGCCCTAACGACTCATGCCTACAACAACCCTCGAGCAACTCTGAATCTCGAGTGCCAAGGCGACTCACGACGCATGCACCCACCGCATACGGAACGCCAGCTGCGTGCGACTGGCGTGCGAGATGCGAGTTACTGGGGCGATGCAGGAGGCCATCATCCGATCTCAGCGTTTTTAAAGGGACGAGAGGAGGCTCCGGCTAGTACGGTCTCAATTCAACAGCGCTTTCTTATTCTATTTTCGTCGGAAGAAAGTGGTTCCTGCCGAGAACGTGATACTTTTCGTCTCCCAGTCCTCTGATGCCGGAAAGAGTAAAGGAAGATTAAAAATAAGTCGGCATTGTGTCGCGGATCGAGTCGAATATCGAAAAGAATCCGCTTTTCAAAGAGAGAAGAGGAAGAATATGGTCTTTCCTCGCATTTCCCTCTTTTTTTTTTCAATGCTGCAGTCCAGATGTCTCTCGTGCAGACCAGTTTCGAAAGCCGGGATCATCGTGCAAATACCCTACGAAGTTAATTAATCGACAGAACATTAAATTACGACGGCTCAAAACGAGGGAGGGAGCGAAAAAAATTGCGTCGTGAACAACGGAGACGGTAGTGATACCCTAGGGGGCGTTTTTCACGCATGAACGGAGATGAATCCATATCGGTTCTCACTTCCAATCGGTTAGTTTGTTAGACGAGGTCTCTTCTGGTCGTGTGCCAAATTCCATGAATTCGGGAAAAGAGTTGCTTTAAAAAAAAAGCAGTACTCGGCTCGAATTTGAAAAACTCTGTGTGAGAGTGCTGCGTTGTACCACGAGTGCCATGACTAATTTGAGAGTACATAAATTAATTAAAGGTCATTCGGGGAGTGGGTGGGTCCTGTTCCGTTAACCGCCTGATACACTTATGAACGATCTAACCGAACTGGATTATTGGATTGAATAGAATCCGTTAGGGCAGGGTGTCGCATGGGCAATCCGCGTGAAATTAATGCTTGTGGATCATCCGTCGGGTTCCGTATGGACGCTTCGAGGTGATGCTGCGGTTTTTTACAACTTTGGGGGCCGTGGGGGGGTGAGATGGCCATTTTGGTCGAGGGCGATCTGACGTGTGGAATGTCTTCAGTGTGGAGATATCATGGAATCCCTTCGACGAAACGGAACGAATCGGGGAAAAAACAAAAACAGACAAGAAGTTGTTGGTGCGATCTATTGGATACACGCCCCGAATCGCGGAGATTTCTTCACGCCGTCGCAGAAGTCTTTCCGAATGCAAGTACAATAATTGAATATCCTAAAAGTAGATTCATGAGCAGTGTACGATTCTTCTGCTTTTGCTTCAATGCTATAACCGTCCAAAAGGTCAAATTCATGCTGCAGTTCCCCAAGTTTTTCTACAAGTTCGTCTTTGTAGTCGGTTTCCATTTCGTGTAATACAGCCTCTATTTGATGGTGCAAATCAAGC
>CAJPEV010004820.1:0-13251 GCA_905338385.1 Darwinula stevensoni
AGAGTGGATTTTTGAACAGAGCATTATCCCGATAATGCTGCTTTATTTCAGAGAAAATGCATTGTAAATCCGGTAAATAAAGCTGCATTATCGGATTGTTCTCTGTTCAAAAATCCACCCTTAGTGCTTCCAAATGACCTCAGCGAAGTATGGGGAGGGGGTTTCTATCAACTGAGGACAGCGGCGGAACTGAACTTATCTTCTATCTCCTTCGGGCCATGCTATCTAGCTCCCCTCTCTTGTGGGTGTCATTTATTTGTATCGTATTTCTACATGTTCACGCTTCGTGCTGCAAGGAAGTTAGCGGACGGTCCATTTCCAAATAGAACACTGCGTGAACCGGAGGGAAAAACGATTATAACTCTATTCGTGCAAAAGCCTCGTAGAAAATGCAGTGAAAAATCAGATCATATGGTCGGGATGCCCTGGATTTTTGCCAGGTGGAAGCTGCCCTGCTCCAATAACCGCCCCCCCCCCCCCCCCCCCCCTCCCTCAACTAGGATCCTGGGGAGTCGCAGGGTCTTTTTCCTCGAAGCCTTAGGTGGTTAAAAAAGGAGGGGGGGGATTCACCACTGCTGTTGACTCATTTCCGTTTGGGTCATTTATTTTTCTGTCATATGCTATCAGAAGCAACTGATTTCGACATCCTAGCGAAGTACTTCTACACCTGGAAACTGCGCCCGAACTCGGCCAAAACCATGGTGACTGCCTCCCACCTGAACAACAAATTGGCCAAGGCAAGGCTCAGTGTTGACTTCTGCGGCCACCGGGTGAAGCACGAGGACACGCCTTCGTATCTCGGTGTCACGCTTGACCGCTCATTGACAGGCGCACCTTGAAAAGGCGGGTCAAAAGGTGAAGAGCAGGGTGAACTTGGTCCGCAAACTCTCCGGAACGATATGGGGAGCAAGTGCCAAGACGTTGCGGACAACAGCACTCTCGTTAGTCTATTCAGCGGCAGAATGCTGCTCACTGGTCTGGACCTACATCTGCCACACAACGAAGATCGACTCGCAACTCAACGAAGCGATGCGCATCATCACCGCCACCCTAAAGCCAACTCCAACTACATGAATCCCTGCACTCGCCAACATCGCACCTCCAGCCATACGAAGGGAAGCATAAAACGTCACGTGCCTTCGAATCCATGTCCGCCAACACGAATCTACCCATCCATCGCATCATAGACGACCCACAGAAAAAGCGGCAAAAATCCCGCTCTCCCTTCTGGGAGAGGGCGGCAACTCTCGACTCGCCCTCCTTCAATGTGGAGGAAAGCTGGAAAAAAAAAACTCTTGGAAAATACCAACATCCAGTGGCGTATTTTGGCTGAGGGGTCGGGGGAAAGGCAACAGCGCGGAGACGCCAATCCCCATCCGAGCGATGCCAGGTGGGGAAATTATTACCTCGAAGGAGGCGCCAAGCTCTGTCCCAGGGGCGCCAGGCTGCCCCCTCTGCCCCCCCCTCCCCCCCCTAAAATACGCCACTGCCAACATCCCAAATAAGTCGCTGGTCTCCGACCCAACAGTGCAGCCTCCCGGCTTCGACCTCAGCCGCCGCCGGGAATGGTCGATTTCGAATCGCATCCGGACACTCCAAGGTCGTCGCGCCCAGCTCTTCCACCGCTGGAAAATGAGGGACGACCCATCGTGCGACTGTGGTCACGAACAGACCATGCAGCACATCATCCCTCGTAGGAAATACCCGGGGAAATATGTCACAGTCATACATAGTGTTCTTCCAGAAGCCATTAACTGGCTCACCGACACTGACATCAACTTTCAAGGATCGTGCAAGCCATTCATGCCATTCAATAGAAGAAGAAGCAAGGGACGAAGAATTTAAGCGAACCAAAGAAATTCCACCATTAGTGAGCATCACTGCTCAGAAAAAAATCTTTCTGATCCGAAATCTAACTTGGAAGTTACGAGGCTTGCCCGACATTTTCCGGAAACATCTAATAAAAACAAAATCATTATTTTTATCGCTGCCAAAACCGGTCCACAGAACCATCACACCTTCCTCAGCCTTCAAAATAATCACTGTTCGAATCTATGCACCTTTGCCATCTGGAGGACAACGACTGGAACTTCTGTAGAAGCCTGTATCTACCTGTAGCCGGCGTAAAAAAAAAGCAAATTATTGGCAATTTTCCGTTGACTGTGGCTAGCCACACAATATATATATCCCGGACATGGCCTCCTCCGACTATCATCAGATCGGCCGGTTGAAGGACTGACTTCGTGGAATACGTTTCATCAGAGGTGAGGATCTTCAAATTTCTGAAAGATCACGGCAACAACGACAAGAAACAGGCTTTCCATTAGAACAGTGATTATTTTGAGGGCTAAGGAAGGCGTGATGCATCTGTGATGCATCTGTGTATCATCTGTGTCCCCCCAGTCCAGGCCCTTCACTCAAAATACGCCACTGCCGAGACTCAAATGTTCATTAAATATTTGAACCATATTGAAACTCATTTTCCCTCGAGAGAAATGAGTACCATGTCTCATCCAAACATGTAATTTGATAAATCGAAATTACAACTATATTTTATTGCTGCATTTCAGTTGTTGTCTACAAATTGAACCGGGCGGTGTTAAATTAAATGCGGGGGAAAAGGAAAGTAAAAGAGGTATGACATTTGAAAACGAGCGATAGGGGAGAGAGAACATTTTAAAGAGTTAATGACAACACCCATGATTCACCGAATGTTGCGGGCAAACTTACTCATAAGTTCTCTCCTGCATCCCTGCTCCTGCATCCCTACGAACTTATTCTGAAGTCCAAAGCAGGTCTAAAGTTGGTCGTTATTTTGTTGGGGAACTCTGCTCCAATGTCCTCACGACGGAGAATGAGATATTCGCGAATTGCGGAATGAATCTACCCTTGAAAACTTTTGCTGCTGTGTTCCTGGGGCTGGCCCTTCATTACCACGGATTTTTTTTTTTTTTTTTGCTGCAAAACTGGCTTCGGCTACCCAAGTCATTTCACTAGTTTAAATGTAAAAAAATTGTGCAGTGATTCAATGCTCTTTCTTGAGTGTCCATCGAAAGAGGTCTTCCTTACCGACGGACTGTCGGAACGGAAATCACAAGATGATCATTGATCAAACGAATCGCAAGGAACGGTGATATTTCGAAACTTAAAGTCGCCACATCATCGAAGGAAAACCTTTTCGGCCGTCGGGATGCGAAACCGAGAGACGAGAAGAAACTCTTTCGCTCCGTTCAGGTCGGATAGTCAGCTGATGACCCGGTTCACTTCTCGAGGCTGTCCACATTAACCACGCTGACCATGGCGTTTGAGCAGACAGAATTTCACCTCCAAAAAAGCTTCTCGACTATTCCTAAGACAGTCCCCTTGCCCCTCGTGGCCAGCGAAAATTTTGAGGCGTATTTCTTCAAACTCTTCAGCATCACCACTACCCAGGGGGGTGGGGGTGAAGATTTAAATCCTGAGTGCAGGAGCGAAATACGCATGCGTACTGTCTTCCGAACAACTATGGGAGAAAGCGAAGAAATCCGCTCTAGGGCTCGTAGGCCATGTGGCGCATGTGAAAGCATGGGATCGCGGGCCCATCCTTTCGAATTATATCACTCTAGGTCAACTCAGCTCCAGGTTTGGGATGCTGGCTTCGATCAAGTCGTACCATGATTTTACTTCCAATCCGTATCATCAAAAGCATTGCCATGATGAACCTATGGACATTCGGAAGATCCGACCCATGATATCAACATTGCCTAAAATTAACCTGATTTCCCCTTTCAGTCCAACGTGCTCAATCCTAGAACATGGACTGGACCGAGGTGTATTTGTAAACCATGTATGTAAGACTTTATTCTAGCTTTCCTTGGATCCAGTTACATCTAGGGTGCATTAGGAACTACCATATACTTATATTTTAAAATTATTATCCTACCAATTGCGTCAATCTCGTTAAGGAGGCCTTTTAAATTAAAGGTTTAAATTCCATTAATATGAGTTTTATGCAGTTGGTAAGTCCAATGGTCTGGGTGTAATGTGAACTAGGGTCCTGCTTTTGCAGGGCTCTGAAACTGGTAGGGGTTGCCTAGGATATGAGAGAGGCTTGGGATGCCTTGGAGTTATTAGATCCAGAGAAGTCCTCAATGTAAATAGTTACAATTGCAAAACACCTGACACTATTTTACTGTTTCTTGCCTTTTTTTTTTTAAAGCAGAGGTGAAACTGCTTGATAATAACTCTAATCCTATCCAAAGACCATGTGACTCGCTGGAAATTCAGTCTTCCTACTGCTATAATTTAGATCTATTCTATGACATGTAACAGGTATTGAGCTCAGCTAAGCCTACTTCCCTTGCTGTCAACTTCAATATTGATCTATTTTATTTAGAGCAGCTGTCCATGCACTTATGATTTTGATTCCAATTATGACTCTTGAAATTTGATGAAGAGGGTGATTATATCATGCCCATATTGGATTGCTGATTGTGATAAAGCAAAAACCTCCAGTGTCTCTCAGATTGTTGTAGAACATGTTAAGTGTTCTCAGCTTGCACTAGAGCCCAAGAACAACTACATGTTACCTTCTATAAATTTTTGAATCTGATATGAATGCTTTCACAGACAAGGTGAGAGTTGGTATATATGATTCTGTGAGACAGATTGCCATGACAGCAATCTTTGATGTGAAGTCAGTGGAATTCAAATATAGTTGTAAAAAGAGTGTCAAGCTACAATGCCCTCACTTCTTCTCTGTCAAATCAAAACTAGCTACATTATTTTATAGTTGCAACCAACTCTGTGACAGACTCTTGCTTTTGTGAAGGAGCCCAATGCACAACTTGTAACATTCTGAGGAAAAAGGTGATGAAACCATCCCCTGCTCGTTATTTTCTTTTAGGAGTTAAATTTTTTCTTTAACCTGCAGAACTTCATACATAGATATGTGAGAAGCCTCCACAGCTTAAACTATGAGAGCTATAAAAAATAACTGATTTGCCATGAAAAAGTGCATTCATTATTTATTCAAATTGTCTACTTTTAATAATTTATGTTTCCTCCAACTGTGGCTATAATAACTTCAAGACAATTGGTGTAAGAGGAGAAGAGACACTTGAAAAGCTCTGAATTATCTTCCCTTCTTCCATGCACTTCATCACTTTGCTGATGTTGCTTTGCAAGGTTTCCCAGGAGAATTGAGTTGCTTACTTTCTGCATGATTAAGAGCTTCAACTTGCTCTTTCAAAATAGTCCCAATGTTCTCAGCCACATTCAAATCAGTGGAACTTCCAGGTCTTTCTACATTTCTGAAGATATTGTTTGATCTTCATAACCTATGAATAAGGAAGAATTTGGTCCCAGTATCACAGTATCTAGAAAGGTAATTGCATGTGTATTGATGAGTCTTATTTCTATACATCATTTGACATGTGAAGTGGTGAATTGGGCTTGGTTAGATTAAAAATTGTATGAGGATTCCATAAATACCCTTGTTGTTTTACTTGCTCTTATGGTTTAGGTTGTAAAAGGGGCGGACTATCCTTGCAAAGCAATACCATTTCTTCTGTTAATAGTGTTAGAGCTAGTTTAATGATGATATTCAGACTTTACTATGCCCTTTGTTTGATTTATTCTTACAAGGACATAATTTTATCCTTTACATCAAATTGTGAATAATATATTGTTTCAATTTAGAGGAATGGTATCTTTTAATTAAGAGGATCTCTGTAAATATCATGCAGACTCTTTGGCATTTGTGATGGTAACATGGATTACCACTTTGAAATTACTTGGATTGTGAGGTAAACGTGACTCCAAATTTTCTCTGAGCTATGTTATTGCTCCATTCTTTGGTTCAGCTGGACAGTAAATTGAGCCCTTAGTTCTGATCAAGAATGAACACCTATATTTTTGACTGGTTGTCAGTCTGAAGGAAATTGTTTGAAATTAGCATGCAAATGATCTCTAATATCTTTGTGGACAAAGCTAGAAAAGTTGTATCCTTAATAATGGCATAGAAGCAGACTCGAGACCAACTGTCTTGAATCCTTCTTAATCAAAGCTGATGCTGTTGCTAGAGCCAAAGTGAGAAATTAAATTAAATTAATTGGCTGTTGTGGATGTGATTTATGTTTACTTCTTACAGCAGCTGATGGTGGCCAGGTGAAATATCCCATTGTGCCAAGTTCTAGGGAACAATGATTGAAAGTTTGTGAGAAAAGAACCAATGCTACAGAAAGGAAGCTCATAGAGGAAACCACCAAGCTCTTGAAGCCTTTGTGATAATGGATGTTCCTGGATTCTATTTGCCAAGGGGAATTTCTTTCAGCTACACATGGGATTCTATTTGTTGTCATGAGAAGCTTCACTGACCATTGGTTGCCCATTGCTGATGAAGAACTCTGCATTGGATATCTGTGCTCAGGTGTAATCCTTTTTTCCCACTCTTCAGATCTCAGGATTCATTGATCTCTGATACTGGAAGTGTACATTGCAGTATGCAAATTAACATGAAATAGGTTGCTAGAGTTAGCTTTCTACTTGACTTAGATTAAGACTATGTTTTCATGCTGTGGAGTTGATCTGCAAGTTTCTGCTTTTGATAGGCCCATCATTTTCTCATCAAGGAGTCCTGTCCAATATCCAATATCAGAATGGCAGATCTGAAGGATCAAGGAATGGAAATTTGGCTACTCTGCTATTGCATTCTGTGTCTTGTTGGGATTTTGAAGAATCTATATTTAGAATACGTCTCCATCCTCATACATGCCACCTTCAGTCTTCTTCAGAAGCCTGTGTCAAGGTCAGACTTTGAAAAATCTTTGCTATCTCATGGAGCTCTGTATTACTGGAACAGAAAAATTTGCATGAAAAGGTGATGATGTCATGATGTATGCATTCTCCAACATTTTTAAGAGTTGTGATTAGTTAGGATCCCCTTCAGAGCTCAACAGCCTTTTGTTTCAAAAACTGTTTGAGAACTTCGAAATTCCTTGTGATGCACACAAAAATAATTGCACTTGAAATCAGAAAGCCTCAAGACACCTTTCTCTGTTTTCTACTTGATGCCTTTCATATCATGGTTCTATATCCCCCAAGTAATGCATTTCTGTTTGATGCTCAGAAGTTATGACGTTGAAATTGCAAATAACAGATTTGTAGTGGAACTACTTGGAAAGGGATATGATGCATTGGTACTATCTCAGAGAGAAAAATGGGAAGACATATTTTACAAAAAAAGTGAGTGAGAGATTGAACATGTACTGGATAGAAGGGATGTTGCCATCTGATAGAAAACCAGATAAGTTTACCTGCTATATGATGGTATTTTAAGACAAATTTAAGTTATTTTTTGCTCCCAATCATGATCTTTAAATGATGTGATTTGTCTCAGCACCTGGTGGTTCCTTCTGTATCTTCCTTCTTAGCTTATATTTTATGAACTAATTATTCAGGAAACAAGACTTCCCCCCCCTTTTTAAAGTTATAGTTTTTAAAGTTTAAAGTGAAACAATATGTTGTCTCACTTGCCAAACCTCTGTAGTATACTCTTACTTCCAAAGGCTTCAAACCCAGGTGCAAATTCTAGGGTTTATTATTCATTTGTAACTGCCCATGTTCAGGATGGTGATTGGTATTCAAAGTGGCCATTTGATTGGCATGTGCTTCCAATAAATTCATCATCAAGCATCATATAAATCTTTGAAGCTAAAAAATGCTTAAATATTTTTTTCTAGAACTGTTGGAGTTATTCTTTGTAACAAAGAGAATTGGGTTAGATTCTTCCTAATTCTTCCTTCATCTCTGAGGAATCTTCAGAAGAGCTAGGTATGTATTTTGCTTGAGTCATGAGTAAGTTATTGTCACAGAAGAGAACTTGAGAGAATCTATGCATTTCTTGCATGCTTTTTGTCTGACTGCAATATGAATGCATTTTGGCCTGTCTTCCTTCTGGTTTTGATCTTATGATTTTTCACTTTTTTTTTTTTTTTTTTAGTAAGTGGGAGAAGTTTGAATGTTAAGTGCCTGTGAATATGGCAATGTTATGCTTGGGTATTCAGATGTTGTTCATATTTTATAGCACAAGTGTTCCTGATTATAAATGTTTTATCTATTACTTTTATTTGAATTGTATTGCGATAATTTTCCTTATAGATAGGTATTGCCTCATTTCATTGCAATTGCAGCATCTGCTTTGTGATTTAATTCTTTCTGGATTGCTTCTTTATTTCCTCTAACTGAATCTGAGGATTGAACTTCATTCCCTGCCATGAATGACAGACTTGAAATAGGTAACTGAATGTGGTTTTCTTGTTTATAGCATTCAGAGGTGATTGACAAATTCTGAATTCTTCATTTTTAACAAGATTGATTGAATCATTGGCACTTGAAAACTTTCTTGCATAGCATGAATAGGAAACTGTGTCTCTGCCTTGAACAATGGAGCTTCCTTTGGAACATATTGAACACTGAAGTTCACCCATCATGTTTTTCAATCCTTCCTTCCTTTTTCAATCCTGTTAGCAGCAGGATCACAGATTCTTGGATAAGTCCGACTTGGCCTTAATGCCTATAAAGCAGAAATATCTCATGAACACATGTGACTGAGAATAATGCTAGTTATTCTTATGGTTGTGTCACTTCATAAGGTTAAGCCATTCATTAGCTATGCTATTTTTTTTTTATTACCTCACATATAGTGTGCAATGGCTAGTAGGCCTGAAGCATCTCATATCTTCTCCACTTGGGGGGTAAGGGGGATGGATAGTCCTTTGGATTATATCTTTTGAGGAATTGCACAATCAAAGGTAGTTGCTAAGTGACTGTCTTTAACCCTTTGACTATTATAACACGGGGTGATACGTTTTCTATAAAAGTTGGCCCTACTTGTTTAAAACAATAGTTTATGTAAGATAATTTCATATCATGATAACTATTGAAGATAGCTGTTACATGCATAAATAGCTGTGAAGTAACCTAGAAACAGTGAATGTTCTGAGCCCAAGAACTTTCCCATGCTACCTCTGCATAAGCCCGAGTATGTACTTGGGCAAACAGCCAAAGGGTTAAATGTCACCTTCTCTTACTTGTTAGTACAGTTGAGTTGAGTCTCTGTTGAGGGAACCCCCTCTGTAGTTTCTACACATCTTCATCACTGCAGGTATTCTTATATATTTTAAATTTAATTCTGCTATGCTTTTAGGAAGTGCCTCATAGTTATGATTGTCTTTTAGTTATTGAAATGGATGTTTGAGTTTCAATTTCTCCCTCCAGGAACTGTGGAAATTGTTTAGTGGAGGCATGTCAATGAAGCATCAAGAACTGTGGATTCTCATGGTTCTGTCGTATGTCTCTGTCATATGTCGAGGCTTGTACTTTATGTTTTGCTTTTATTTTATTTGTACACAGATGGCCTGTGTACAAATATGGATGTTACTTCTCCTGCTACTTCTCCTACTGCTACTGTTACTGCTACTTCTCCTCCCTGTAGTAATTATTAAATTTGATTGGGAAAGTAAAACTAATAGCTTTCTTTTTCAGTTTTCTTTAATCTCTATGTGCTAGGCTCAGTGGATGAGAAAGTTCAATTCCTCATTCCCTTTCAGCATGGATTTGGATTCATACAGTATTTGAGCAATATTTCTGTCCTTCTGAAGAAACAGTCAACAGCTTGAGGATGAGTGCAACTGGTTAGAAGCAAATTAGGAAGATATCTAATCTCAGCTTCAAGTGGCAATTAAAAGAAAATGAAATCCAAGGCCCAAAGAAAGAACAAAAATCATTGCAAGTCTTTCTCCTGAAGTCTTGATATCAAATGTTGATGGTGAGTTGTTCCTATACCTGTATAATTCACAATTTATTCCCTTAACTCCTTTTTATTTTTCAAATATGAAATTTGAGTGACACAATTGCTGAAATCTTTAAGGGCCTATTCAATCAAAAATTCATGCACTACAAATTACAAGTGTACTGTCAATATTTAAAAGGATAGTGTCTTGGTCATGTCAAAGGTCAACAGGACACAATGGAAGGGCTAGATGAGAAGACATTTGTAAATATGACACTATACTTGTAACTTGTAAATCTTCAGTGGAGTAGAGTACTCTGGGTTGGTTTGACAAAATTTTGTTTGGTCACATTCTCTAATAACCTTGAAAAGAACAAAAAAAGTTTGTAGAATGCATTTAAAAAGAATATTGGGCTATTGCACCAAACACATATCTGCCTGGTGGAATTTGCTCATGAGACTCTACTCAGAGAAGGGCTGAAGTCCATGCATCTTGTGACCTTTCATAGAATATGAATTTCTCCCTATCTTTTTAACCCTTTCAAGCATGATGGTACACATTTCGTTCCACCTTTTTATATGGGTTATATGGGTTATTGAAGTGGGGGGGTAATGACCCCTATAACCCCCCCCCTGGTATACATTTTACAGGTTTGATTCTCACAAATGTTTAAATATGGCTGTATATGCAGGGGTGGGTTTCCAATTTTTCATACATCAAACCCCCCCATTGGGATTTTCTGAGCACACTACTGGGTTATTGTATGGTGTTTCAGAATTTTTACAAGGAGGCAGGATCATGCCAGTTCATATTCCATGCCAGTAGAGCATTTTCTTTTACCTGAGAAATCTTGTGCTTAAGGGAGTTAAAGGTTGTCATGGATTTGAACAGTTCATCTCAGGGTGGAGCTGGAGGAACAGGAGGTCTACTTGTGATAAACTCTGGTCATATGCCTGATTCTATAGTTACAGCAGTTCCAGCTTTGGAATTTTAACCTTTGCATTACAGTTTGAAGGACTTTGGGAAAGTTATCATTAAGTCACTTTTAAAAATCAAAATTTGGTATTGCAAAAGGGGAATCCTAAAACCTGCTGTCATGAATATGAATTCAGAAGTTTCTCATGAGAGTACAGATAGCTGACTTAGATATGGTCTCAGACCTTATCAGTTTTGCTTTCTGTGTGATTGCTGACAATATTTTCTCAAAAGTAAAAGATTTTCACATGCAACTATGAGTACTTTGCCTAAAGTCCTTCAATTGAAGAAGTAGAAATGAGAAATTTATTGTAGTGCAAAGAACTACTCATTTTTTACACACTCTAAAAAATAGTGGAGTGAAAACTGACCCAGGTCAATTCGTGGCTGATCTGATTTGCTTAGTGAATTCCTCGATTAGTTTCGACCCAGCTGTTTTTGAACACATGTAAAGCTAAGAGGTCATTCAAAACCTTAGCTCCTTACAATACAGTGTAAGTGATCTAGTAGTGGAAAATTTGGTTTTGATGTGAAATCTCTTTCAATTCTACATAGAAACTCCTTATTTCAACTACCAGCAAAAGTGTTTGTTTCATTATTTTGATATTCTGGGGTATAACTACCAGTGCACAGCCAAAAAATGCTATGGATTGATGCTATTGGAGACAGTCTTTCTTTCTTGCATATGTTGGATTCTTTCTCAGTGACTTGAAGCAGTCCAGGTAGTGGCTACATAGAGTATTGAAATAAGGAGATAAACAATTTTCAGCTGGTCACAGAAAGTAGAAGTTTCTTTGTAGAATTGATTTTGCTGTAGCAGATTTTAGCAGATTTTCCACAACTGTCATTGTTTATACAGTACTGGGGGGGAGGGACAGGGTAAGGTTTTGAGTGTCCTGGTATATACCAGGTGGCCCGAAAAAAAGGATCCTGTTTGACACTTTATAAAACTTGCTGTGGATGATCTTGGTTTGTGATGTTTTTGTATCACATTGGAAACATCACAAAATTTGTTTTCTGAAAGTTTCATGTACTTAAGTTGTCTGAATAAAAATAGTTAAAAGTGGAGTACAAAATTTACCTTTTTCCATGCATGAGATGGATGGAGTTTCAGCACTACCCAAATTATTTCTCTCCCTTGACACTATAAATGCATATTTTTATGCCAATTCTCATAATAGTATTTTGTGTAGTATCAATTCTGATGCTACAATATACAACAGCAGTACTATTCCATGACATGTCAAATACTACGACAAGGACATGGCATAATATGCAGTCTTTATGGCCTCAAGTGAGAGAAATCATTCAAGCAGTGCTAAAACTCCATCCCACCTCATGTGCATGGTAAAGGTACATTTTATGATTCCACTTTGAACAACTGTCAATTTTTATTCAGACAACCTAGGTACATGAAACTTTTAGGAAATAAATTTTGTGGTTTTTCCAATTTGATATGAAAACATCATGAACCTAGATCATTCACAGCAGGCTTTATAAAGCTTCAAACAGGAGGTTTTTTTTTGGGCCACCCAAAATGAGGGACATTCTGAACATTTTAGTAGCACATACATTTTCTTTGCAAATGCCTATGAACTCCATACTTCTACATCCCTGCAGAATATTCTCTTCCAATGTTTGTACAACATTGCAGCCTTATTAAGACTTATTTCAAAGTCTCCATTACTCAGATTGAGGTACACTTCATAGTTGTGAATTTGACACCAAAAGTCAACTCCTGAATGGACTAATATCTATCTCCAGCAGGTTTTGATTTGAAATCTGGAAAAAATCATTGTGAAAATTTGCCCTCTATTGCCCACATAGCAAATATACCAGGAGGCAGATGGGTTCATTGCATGGCTTGCTGGAATGTAAAACTTTTTGCAATCACGACTTAACCCAGCCTTGGAATTCACAGCTCAAGAGTCTTTTTTTAAATTTATGATAGGGCATGTGATGGAGACAAATGATGACAGATATATCTATACATACATAAAAGTGGAGGGTGCCTGCTTGGCATCAGCACCATAACCAAGATTACAGTCCCTCAGACAGGAATGCCCCTCAATGGTCTTGTAGGAGGCCTTTTGAGCAGCTCACAGTGTGCATAGGCTCATTATTGGAAAGAGTGATTCAGGTGTGCTGCACCCCTATCTTCTAAACATGGCATGCTGAGTGGTGTGTTGATGGTGCATTGCCTGCAAAGCAGGCACTCTCCATGAAAGCAGTTGGGTTGCCTGTTGCAAAGGAACAGTTTGCTGCCACCCAGACTCAAACTCTTGCCTCTCAAGTTTTACTCAGAAGCTTGTACCACTTGGCCACCGAAGCCAATCACTGCTGTCAGCCAAGTCGTGAGTTAGTTGTTACCTGGCTACTTTGTAGCAGTATTCATAAGTTTTCTGATAGCTACCTCCAATTTCACATTAGATCAGTAACAATCAGCTTAATTACTTTAAGTATTAGCACATTACTCGTAGTATTCCTTTTACTACAAGGACTA
>CAJPEV010004821.1:0-19022 GCA_905338385.1 Darwinula stevensoni
GTTCTTGGAAATGACCCGTACTGTTTCAGATTCAGTGCTACCTGTACCATAAGCTAATGCTAATAACCCATGAGCTAATCGGTGATGCTAAGAGTATTGAATGTGCTGGGAAGAAGTTGTGGTGGTGGCTGTCACTGCAACGCGCGAGGCCTACGAGACCAGATCATTAAAATGATAGCCGTAGGCTATGTCGTCCACCACTCAAAGCGCCAGGTCCATGGGGCTATATCAGTCTGAGCCATAGGCTTTGGCTCATCTTATCATTTCCATAGGCTTAATATTTACCCGTGTCAAGCGAAGGGTGCTCGAACTGATTGCGTGTCACGTTTTCACTGATCGACTGCAAGTTCTTCATTTGAATACATTCTTTGCTGAAGTATATTTTCTGTATTTATTATTTTTTCCGTTTGGTTAAACGTGGCAGTTCGCGCCATTGCTTCCAAGCAATAGTTTTCTATTTGCGTTTCATGGCCAATTTATTTGAGTTTTCATGATTGATGAAGTCAAAATACTAGTCTAAAGAGTCTCTGTTTCATATGTCGCGCCAACGAAGTGCACCTCCCATCAAAATGGTGGCGATTTTTGCGAGGTGAGGTTGAACGCGAAGGAGAAATGTTGAAGGAGGTCCCACAGGACGCCAATGAGGCAGTTGCAGGTAAAAAACGGTTGATGCTGGCGCGGAAGAAACGTTTGCCACTGCAGTTGCGGTACGACGTGCCTAAGTCGATGCTAGCCGTAATGGCTAGAATCGGTAATGAACAGCAAGCACATGTACGTAGGGAGCGTAGGGCCGCTCAGACCGCTGAACAGCAAGAGGCAGCGAATGCTGAGCTCCGGAATAGGAGAGCCGTGCAGCATGCTAAGCTACTTGATGCAAGGTTGGCATTTTCAGGAATTAGTCTTTAGCATTGTGCCGCACATACACTAACTCCCCTCTGTGCCGTCGAACAAGTTCTTGGAAACGGTCCGTACTGTTTCAGAATCATTGGTGACACATACACTAACTCCCCTCTGTGCCGTCCAACAAGTTCTTGGAAACGGTCCGTACTGTTTCAGAATCATTGGTGTCTGTACCATACGCTAACGCTGATAACCCATGAAGCAGTTCAGTTCCGAATGGGTAATGCAATGAACAGAGGATTGTCAAGAAGACGTTATGTTCACAATAGACGATTCAAATTTCCACATACTAGAAGGCCAGTGTAGCGGCCGCAGGCCGCTAGTAGTCTTTACTTTTCCAGATCATAAGCTTGGTAGCCGATCGGCCCATGAGCCTCTTCCTTTTCATGTCAAAAGCTGGGCGCGTTTCGTGATTCGTGTTAGGCCCGCAAGCCTAAGCCTTTGCCTTTGTAGACCTTGGTTTTGACTGGGATGAGTTTAGACATCTTAATATGTAATCCGTGCGCGTATGAGATGCACCGAGGGTGTGTAGATCTGCACTGACCGATGAGCAACTTGAAGCATTAATGCCGATAGGAGAGCTAAATTAATTGTAGAGCAAAGTAAGGCTGTTAACGTTGCGCAGAGCGCTCCGCGTGTACGCGTCGAACCTGTAACGATACTCGAGATACGTTGGCTCGAAAGCTCAACGACATTCTACCCGTTTTCGCATGATCGCAACCCCATGAATGTGGAATGCCCCGTTGAGCACTGCCTGGCTTTTCATTCCGAGCCGTCGGGCCTACGAAACTTTTGCTTCTCCAAGTCAAAGGCTAGGCGGGATGGATTAATCCTTTCACTGGGAAAGTTTTGTCACTCGCCGTCTCTGTTTATTTCGCGTACTGTAAAGCATACAGTGAGTTGGACGTAAATATCCGCTCGAGCATCCAGCAGCCTCGAATGTCGAGACCTTAAGAATTTACCAACGTTATTTCCTTCAATGGGAAAATGTGTGTGAAGGACCAAGGCCAATTCAATGGCAAGGACTCGAATAAATTCATGAGAAAAAATTCCACGAAACTCTTACAAATGCCAGCACTGGCTGGTAAAAATCGCACATGCATCGTACATCAGAGTTGTGAAACATTACGCTGCTAACGAGATTTGGAGGTTTCATGTGTAAAACACAATTACATTTTCGGGTGCAACATATTTATTCAAGATATAGAAACATTATGTCAATGCCAAAGGCGATAGGAAACATTGGTGGCACGGCACTCTGCGCTCGAGTATTTTCAAGCGCCGCAGCGAATGGGTTAAGCAACTAAATACTCCCTCTGTCCAGAAATGATTGTCCTGTTTCACTTTTTCTTGAAAATTAAGGCTGACTTGGGGCATTAATAAATTCTGCTTATGTAACAAAATAGTCTTTGGTGTCCTTTATAGCTCATATAGATTTGAGCATTTGGACTCCTTTTAAGGTGCAGTTTTGGGAGCCGAAAAATTCTTATTTGTAAGAGTTTTTGAACCACACCGATTAGTCCAAAATTACATCAATGGAAATTCTCCCTTCAGCACCTTGTGGAGGAGAGTCACTACTGCACATTACATCCCCGTAGTCCGTGCCCTCGATTGATCAACCGCAGCAACCAACAGAAAACCTCATGGAGACCGAATCCCTGGCGACCAAAAAAAACCTTACTGATGACCAGCGGCGCGCGATATACGACTTTCTTTTGTCGGGCATACGTGACAAAAGAAAGACGTTGCTATAGCCACGATGGAAACCTGAAGTATGGGTCGTGGGTCGGAAAGGACAAACTTACGCGTTTGGGCCGCCTACCGCTTAATTTGCCGTGCCCTATGGATGTTGTAAAATCTGCTCAAGAGTCCCTTTAAATAAACCCTTAACTCCCTTACAAGATCTTTATTGAGAAACAAATTCATTGGCTTCGCTTCACCGCATGCCAATGCAGGGTGAATACTATTGCCACAATGGAGGGACAATGGTTACTTATGACATGGGGAAGTGTGTCCCTGTTGAGCCACCAAGTGAGTCCAGTTCTTTTATTGGGCCCATCAAAAACTAACTACAAAATCTATAGTCGCCAAGAGTCGTTAGTCGAAGTGTCTGCCAATCCATCAGGCGCGTTCTTCTTTAGTAAAGAGTCGAAAACCAGAAACAGGACAATCATTTCTGGACAAATAAAAATGGGAAACAGGACAATCATTTCTGGACAGAGGGAGTAATATAGATGTGATGCGAAGTGCCTGCAGAACGGAAGCAGCGAGGCAGTGTAAGTCTGCATTGATCAGTGAACAATGTAAAGATGTTATTTCCGAGAGGAAGCTGAATGGAGGCAGCGTTGGGCTGCGTTAACTACAGAGCTACGTGAAGCTGTTAACGCTAGGCGTAGAGCAGCGCATGTACGCGTCGAACTACCGTCCAATACTCTCGCTGCGGTGGTCGAGACGCTCAACGTCATTCCAACCGTTTACCACAATCTCTGCAATATGACTGTGGAATGCTCTGGTGAACACTACCGGGCCGTTTATTTTGAAGCGAAGAAAGACTAACTGCGGCACAGTTGTTGTCATAATGGTACGGTGTTCCGTAGGAACCCACTCGAGTATCCGCCAGAGTTCAAAACGCTGTTGTGGGGAAAATACAACGCAGGCGCAATTTATGTGTTAAACAGGTAACACAACAGCGCAAACGCGCTTTGCTTCCTTCGATGAAACAATTGCTGACATTCCTGGTAACAGTCCATACTGCTTCACAATATCTGGCGATATCAATTACTTAGCTATGAACAGCCTGCAAACCTTTGATGGTGTCGTTGCTCCGCTAAATCAAAATAAGCAACCAGCGTATGCTCAATTCTGCGTTTTTGATGCGGAGAAAGCTTTTCAAATGCAGTGGCAATTCGAAACGGGAAGTACATCGCCGGTTCTTCAACGATGGGCCAGGTGGAACTGGTAAAGCATTTCCGTACATCACGCTCATTCACATATGGCATGAAAGAGAACGATGTTCAAGAGCGTTGCATAGACATTTCTGTCAAATTCCTCAACATTCTCAATCCGCGAGCCTCCCTCCGGACGCCCTGAACCTTAAAATTGGAGTTATCGTAATGCTTCTGCGGAGTCTCTCGATTGGGAATGGCCTTTGCAACGGAACGCGTGTGATCATGAGAAACATGAACGCAAACCTCTTACAAGATGAGGTGACGGGTGCGCTTCGTAGCAGCGTTAATTCGCTGTGAAGAGTTTCCATGGATACGTCATCTGAGGTCACATTCGCTTCCATCTTTGTCGACGTCAATTCCCTATGGTGTTTCCCAACGCTATGACCACAAACAACTCTCAGAGAGAGACTTTCGAAGTCGCACTTACTTTCGGAGCCAGTATTGACGCATGCTCGCTAACAGGCACGCTCGTTGCCTGTTAGCGAGTTCTCTCTGAGGATTCGCTGAAGATTCCAATTATCAATGGACCAAAGCAGGGAAAATCTGTTGCTAGCATGGAACCATTGCCGACGATGTGGTATATGAAAAAGTACTTCTTTAATTGTCTAATCCACTTATCGGAAATTTAATTATGAAAGAAACGTCCGTTTCATTCCCATGTGTGTCATGTTCCTTAATCTTTCATGATTCATACCATATTCCTTTACTTGACCCATGCCGAACTGATTTTTTGTCATTTTTGCGCATACAGGCAGGGATACCACGCTGTGCCTCAGCATCTCTTTGATGTATTCAGGGTGAAATATATGTCAGGAGTCAGAGGGAACTATGGCCTAGCCTATGACCCAGAAAGGCATAGCCTTATGGGCTTCGCGTGATGACTAGCGCGCAAGGCCTACAAGGCTCTGCCTCTCTGGGCCATAGACTAGGCCATAGAAAATTATGACTTCTGACATATGATAGACTCCGTTCTATCATGAACTGTATATTAAACTTTGGCAGGGAGTATGTGGCTAAGGCTGTTCTTAGTTGATGAGCCATGCCAAAAAATAGTTTTGGTCCTTGGGCAGAAGGCCGTAATTGCGGCCATACACTGCTAATTTTCTTTTAAACCGATTGACTTGAAGACATGTTCAAATCTGGGCATGTACCTTACTAATGAACGAAAGTGTATTCGTGAGGCTGGATCGGTGTGACCCATAACCCTGAAGTATTAACCTTTGTTTCCCAGAATTGGGGCACTTGGACAACAGATATTAATGGCCCTATGACTGATGGATCTCATGGGCCACCTTGGGTCACCAGAGTTATTTTTCGGTAGTGAAAGTATTTATTTGCTTTTAAGGAGGTTATCAAGACCCCTGACGTCATCGTGGTCCTTCGTAACGCCTAACAATAAATCATTATCGATACGTTGAATCAACACTTAATCGATGTTGATTCAATGTTATGGGCTACTAGGAAAGTTCATTTTTTTATTATTTCAAATTTCCAACTCTAAGAGATTGGAAAGGAAATGTTGATACTTTTAGAGTGGAGGAACTATTCCCTCTTGCATCGGAAGCGTAGGAACAGAGCATCCATGAAATTCTTTAAATTCCAGTAGGTTCTGCATCACACTTTTGTTGTGTTGTAACTATGACTTGGTGTGGCACCACCGAGGTTGATCCGCGAAGTTCGGGGGTCTGAGACACGCCTGGTAACATGTTGGACTTACGTGATTTAGAGCTAGGGTTCGAAATCTGACCAAATCCAGTATTTTTCTTCCGGATATAGATATTGACGTATTTGGAACGAGGCATCCCTGTTGACTAGTTATGGATTGAATGTATCACTGTAGACCAGGTAGGTTACATCCATGCTACATCAACATGGATTCAACTCGGCGACCGTCACCGTTTATTGGACCAACTTTCATTCAATGCTCCACCATTCTAGGTCGAAATATCGGCAGTAAATTTTTTTTTAATTCAACAATTTTTGCAATTACTTCAGCTGATCTACGAGGACGTATTTCGTACAAAAGGAACTTTCAATTTAGCGCAAATTAGGCAATGGCTGAAATGCACTTGAGTCGAATTTCAAACCGAATGGAATTGCTAGAATTTATTCACATCAAATAAGCAAAATGGCACTTTCGGTTCACAGCACTAGGATCAAGTATTCCAAACCTTACTCTGCCAGACCTATTTCTTGAAATAGGCACTGACGTATTTATGCCATCAAGGGTTTTGTGTAGAAGAGGTGGTGTAACGACACTAGCAATATATATTCTAATTAAGCTGGAGCTGTAATGGCTGCTGAAATCATTCCTGTTTTTAATATTACTAATACAGAAGTATTTTTCTGGGACAGCCTTGATGGTACATGGTCATCACGTAGTGTTTCCATGTGAACCGTTGTATTTTTTATTGCTGCGTAATATGACTACCTAAGTATGGTGAATGCCATGAAACAAGTTCACTTCGTCAGCATTGCTCACATATTAACAACAACGACGCTTCAGCGTGTCATCAATCCTTAAATATTGATTCAATGTTGAAAAGAGCGATATTGCGAGAACGTTGTTCTATCAACGTTATATCAACAGATGTCAGGCGAGAACTCTGGGGAGATATGCGAACAAACTAGATTTCCCAAGTGCGGAATTTGATGGCGATTACTTGCCCAACATGGTTAATTACCTCATATAGGGTGAGACAAAAATCTGTGACAAATAGGGAACTGAGCTAAATATGTGTTTATTGCATTAAATGTTACAATACGTGGCCTATATGTTGTCCATCGTTCCTCAGACTTTTCTGGATTCTTTTTCCAAATTCGCTGTGGACTTTTTCCAGTACATGGGCCTGGATTGCCTTACAAGCTAAAAGAAAAAAAAAAACACTCATTAACCCTGTGTCCAGACTTTTCACTCACTCTGTAGATGCAATCAGTAACCATGTCTAGTACTTTTGGAACTGAACTTGATATTTTCTCTACAAACGACGCTGGGAAAGGAATTTGACTTCCTGGATGTAATCTACCAAAGTAGCAACCCAACCAAACAGGACCTAGTATAATTCTGAGCGGGTGATGGACACAAGAAAGTTACACTCCATAATACCATATCGCCCTGAGTCCCAGGATGAATTTCAATCACTACCACTGCCAAAGAGAGACTCAGAGAAATCGGTAAATCGAGACGATATACTACTCTCAATTTTCGCATTAAAAAAAATTTTTCAAGTGAAAAATTCATAAAATGGATTTTCGATTTTTATCTCTCGCTTCCCTTCATTCCCGGGTCGCCTGAAAGGCGTTTGCAAAACAGAAATGCGTCTATAGCCGAGTCGAAATGATGGTTTGAGTAGTCTAGCATCGTCTAGACGCGCGTCAACCTCCGTCTTCCACTTCATCGTGCCGAGGAAGGCCCCCCTCCTCCCCATGAACCCTTGGGGCAATTCATTGACATTCGAGGGATTCGCACGCAACTGGGGCATGAGTGCATGACCCGGGCATGGCCTCTTCGCCAATTCACCTTCCCTCCGACCCGTGCGTGCTCGTGCGTTTCGAAGGGGAAGGGATTCTCATGTAACCGCTTACTTCATTTTTCGAGTCCAGTTTCATTACTGTTTTTATTACGTTTGGTGCGTCGGTTGTGCAACACGTATCGTCAGTAGGGTAAGATCAGACCGTTCACAATAGATGGTTAACAGTCCCTTAAGAACACATGGATTCCTATGGGAGAAAAATAGCTCCATCGCTAAAAAAAAACCCTCCCCTAAATAAGGTTTGTACATTCGGGCTCTAAGCTCAAAAGCCACTGTGTTCCCACAATAGGTTTGTCTGAGGTTAAAAAATACCAGTATTTTAGCCTCTTCACTTCAATCAATTGGTGTATTCGAAAATTATTTTCGGATTTAATTCGTAGTACCACACGGTAGAGGAAGACGGAGAAAAAAATCTCCGTTGGAGACTGATCAGATGGTTTTAAAGAATCATGCTTATCGGTGTCGCTATCTGCAATCGATGGAAGTGTTTCTTTGTGAGCGTGTTTTGAGGATGAGAGGTGTACGAACAGTGGCGTATTCAGTTTATTTACTCCATTCGGCTTGCATAAAATTCTGAGAAGACAAAGTTGTTTCTGGCTTCATTGCACGCATCATTTCATGAGCACAACTTTTTTTTCTCATATACCATATTCAAGGGTTCACCTAACTTCACCTTCATCCTATTTTGTGATGCTTCTGTTAGAAATCTTGATCGAATCTATTAAGCTTCCCTTAGGCTTTTTGGGAAATTTTTCCATGAATATCAGTTGCACTTATGAATCATGTTTCCAATGTTATTGATCCTCAATAGAATACCTTTCATTGTTCAAATTGTAGAGTTTTCATTGCAGCATCAGGCATTTTATAACAAAAGTACTGCATGAGGTCCAAAAATGATCCCACATGGCCCGGTGAATGTTATAAAATGGGTCCAAAATGATGCCTTCTACAGAGTGAATTGCAATTTTAAGCCGAGTTCAACCTGGGTCTTGTGAGATTCTACTGCTTCTGAAAGAAAGAATTACATGTAGATTCTGTATCTGGCACGCCACGTACATCATTTTGGGACGATGCACGAACGTTTTTGGCGCTGCTGAAATGCTGGACATACAAGCCAAATTTAGATGCTGCAAAAGTGCATCATATACCTGACTATACTCAGAATGAAATTAATGCATTTAGGTCGTGAAAAAAGCTGTCCTTTATGAGATGCGGTTTTATTGCATCCAAAATTCCATGCGATAAAGACGCACTACATGGAGAACAGATTTTCTCGCGAGAAAAATGCATCAGACTGAGGCACTTAGTAGAGGTGTAAAATTACCAGTAAGGTAGAGGCCATTACTTACCGGTAATACCGGTACAAGTCATTTACCTGTGATTACAGGTATTTTACCGATGTATTACCACTAGGTTACCGGTACTCCAAAAGTGCCATTTCTAATTTTTTTAATTTAAATTCCCAATATCCTCTTTTGGAAGCCGTATAGCAACGTCTCACTTGTGAAATATTGAGACAAGCTTTGGAAGAGAACTAAGGATGTGGATACCACGAAAGCCAGTGTATCTTTTTGTCTTTCACATTCTAAGCGCCAAACCAAGCCAAATCTGGAAAATGCTTAAAAAGTATAATACAGGATGCCCGGAAAAGAATACACCCTTATACGTTCATAGGTTTCTCAGCAACCAGGAGACTAAACTGCGTACAAATTTGATAAAATAGAGTTCAAATAGTCAGGAAAATTTATTAAAATATTATGCGGATCAGTTTGACCTGAACCCTGATTCATATCATTTAATGAAATGACCACAAAATTCGACCAAACGATTTATTTTATCACCCCCGTTCAAACCAAAACAGAAACAATCATTGCAAGTAAGGAACAATCTGTTGCATTAGTTTATCTTTGGAGACTGTGAGCCAAGTCGTTGAAAACATTCCGAAGAGGCTCAAGGGAAAAATACACGACAGGGTATTAAACTGAGACATTGAATATTGTAAATTTACAATGCAAATGTTGTACTTAGGCGGAAATTTGACGCATCGAGATGAATTTGGTTTCCTCGTTGCCGAATTTCTTGACAACCAGGAAACCAAATTGCCTAAAGAAATATTCCATAAAATATCAGGCGGATTGATATTGTAGGATCCATAATTTGTCATTTTGTAACCACCATCAAACTTTGCGAGTAAGTACAACTATTGCCCTGTAAATTTACAGTACTCAGCATTTCAGAAAAATACAATGACGTATATTTTTCACTAAATCATAAAAAATATTTATAGACGATCGTGACTGACACTAATTCTAACCATGTTCTAAAAAGGTTAGAAATCTGGAACTTGATACACACGTCGCTTTTGGATGCAGAGTTCAGGAAAAATCCGACTTTGGAGGTACATCCCCTGGGTGTACACATTTTGGGGGGAGAAGTTTTTTTTAAATATATTTTGTGACGGATGAGAATGGCATCGCGAGGGATGATTGTTTGGCCCCGGTTTCGGTGGTGTAGTGGTAGCACACCTGACCAGTAATCAGGAGGCCCGGGTTCACTTCCCAGCCGTTCCATGGCTTTCTTTTTTCTTATCTTGCCTTCCATGTCGCGTTACTCATTCCCCCCCCCATAACATTATTTTTCTTAAATGAAACGGAGAGACATGGACAGCTGAAACCCTGCATGGGCGTGCCTACCGAGACGATGAGTTCAGGAAAAATGCAACATTTTAGATCCATGCCCTGGGGGCATATTCTTGGGGGCCGACGTTTTCAAACATTTTTTTGTTATTTTCCTGGCGTATTAAGGTACTGAGGGAGATGAAAATCGACCCCCCCTAGAATCAAATTCTGGCTTATAATTATTTTAGAGGACCCCAAGGGAGGGCCTTGAAGGCACTTTTTGGCACTCTCAGGTCAAGCACCTGACCGCAGCGAATGGTCAAAGGTCACGATTTTCATTCCTCTCTTTGAAAATCTGTATCTCCCCAACTCTTGGTTGCAGAAACCTCAAATTTGCGCCATTTTCCTCGCCACAGAACATGTTCAATTACGAGCCCAAAAATGTGCTCATCTCTCTGCTTCCCGAGACGCTGTGGCGCCTTTTGTGAAAATTCGCGAATTCGCTTCTTCCCTCGCTCATTCTCCGTAGAAACATTGCACCGGAAAAAGCATACTCCAGTTTTTGGAGACCATCCTCGTCCGTCTTCATGTCAAAGGGCACAATGATTCATCGATCCGTTTTCCCAGGAAGTTCTATGATATATCTCAAAATCCCACTATTTTTCCATAGTACCCCAGATTCATGGTCATTTCTCACCGTAGAAACATTGCACCGGAAAAAGCATACTCCAGTTTTTGGAGACCATCCTCGTCCGTCTTCGTGTCAAATGGCACAATGATTCATCAATCCGTTTTCCCAGGAAGTTCGATGATATACCTCAAAATCCCACTATTTTTCCATAGTACCCCAGATTCATGGTCATTTCTCGAGAACGAGAGCGAATCTCAAAAAATCAACTTTCAAATCTGTGGAGAAGCCTCTTGGGAAGCTTCAGAACCATTTTCAAGCGAATCCGTTCATCCGCCTCAGATCCTTTACGATTTTACTGAACCCAAGATTGAAATTTTATGGCATGTCACAAACGTAGAGCCATTTTTCTCCACTTTATTAGGAATTGGTAATATACGCATTAATTTTATTTTAAAGAGGAGCGTTTCAAGATTCCAATGGTTCCGAAATCGTTTATTAATTCCACTGGATGTGCAAGTGGGAAAATAATTATTAAATTCTTTGATGCAATTTCCTCTTCATGATGCGCGAGCGCAGGCTGTTACCTCATAGGTTCTCCCTCCCCGTCGCATTGCGTACTCACGTACTTCGCTCCCTCTCTTCTCGAGCCTCCCTCCTGCCTACTCCCCTCAGACGAGGGGACGTGGAGCCAGCCACGCTCAGCCGTATGCCAGACTTGCTGGCGCTGGTATTCCTTACCTTTCCCTGTGTATCCGTTCCCCTTCCTTTCCCACGCTCAAGTTGGGTTGTGAATACTATATAATACTGAGTCCAAGTTCCGCGCAGGAGCAGACGACTTCAGCGCTACCTGATTGGCCATGGACGGAGTGCCTTTGAATTCAAGAAGCAATGCCACGTGCTCCTGTACTCAACAATGGGCTTTGGGGACTGCCTCGATTCTCCCTCATTTTGAAAACGTTTCGGTTTACGAAAAAACCTGCCCAAACAAGATTTGTAGTATTGATTCTGCCCCAGCTGCTAGGATAATTTTTTGGGGAGCTTTTTGACCATATTTAACTGAGATAAACGCACGCAAAGGATGTCTATTTGGGTGAGTATTAGACTAAAATGAAAGCGTACAGCTTTAACATTCATACCACAGGTTTAGGTGGATTCTAGCCTACAAATCTTGTCAGAAAGTGGTTTTTCGTCAAGCTTGTCACTGTCAAGATGTGGGGGGGGAGGGACGGGTTCTGACGGAAAGGGAGGTGCATGATAGTGGCATTATCCTTTGCATACGTTTATCTTACTTAAATAACATCAAACAACCAAAATAAATTATACAATTGGCCAGGGCAGACTCTGGACTACAAGTTTTGTTTGGGTTGAATTTTTCGTAAGGCGAAACGTTTTCGAGATAAGCAGAGAGAAGCTAGGCAGCCGACAAGAATGCTTAGAAAAATTGCAATTCTCGACGAATTCAAAACGATAAAACACTGGTCATAAACTCAACTCCGCAATGACTTTAGCACTCAAAATAATGTAGGTTTTAGTTATAGCCCACTTCTTGCCACCAGAACTTTATTTTAGTTAACGTCTCTGACGGGATTTAGATCTGCCATTTAGTCTAGTTTTCGCCAATCGTTTCGCAATTCGAAACGCGCCAACTAAACTCACCTCTGACCAGACCCTGATCTAGAAGGCCTTTGTTCTCAAAGAAGTAAATGTGGTTTCACGTTTTTATTTTAAAATTCTTTTCCGAATCCTTGTATAGCAATTTAAACTTTATAAGATTTTCAATATAAGTTATCATACTTCTGCAGGACAATATTTACGGACATTTGTAAATTACTGCTTCCATCATCGTATGATTTATTTTTCTCGCGAACGAAAATAAAAATATTTGTCTCCTAATTCTTCTTGACAAATGCAAACGTAGTTCAACGCAGCAACTATTGAACACTTAGGGTAAAAGACCCAGTGATGGACCGGTCCCCAGTGATGGGCCACAGCACATAAAAATTCCAATTGCTAAGCTTCCATAGCATGCCTACCCATGTTATGACATAGGCTAGCAGCATTCAAGCACATATAGGGTAAAAGACCCAGTGATGGACCGGTCCCCAGTGATGGGCCACATCACATAAAAATTCCAATAGCTAAGCTTCCATAGTATGCCTACCCATGTTGTGACATAGGCTAGCAGCATTCAAGCACATAGACACTTCAGAGGTGGTAATGGAACAAATGCCTAGTTTTTCGAATTTTCCTGCGAAGTGGCCCATCACTGAGTACCTGCCATTAACAGGCCCATCACTGGGTCTTTTACCCTATTCCTTTCCAGAAAACTTTCTCTAGCTATGCCAATCAATTTTTTCGGCACAGAAGCCTTCTTATAAGCTCTGCCAGCTATTCCGCGAACCAGAAGTAGCATACTGTATGCTTCCGTAAATATTTAAAATTGTATCGGGCGTGAATGCACACAACCCATGCTGCCCTTCTGCTAGTCATGTAGCAAGCTGCAATGAACCTCTTCTGCATTCCTAACAGCATTCAGGTTATTAGGATCTTCTAATGTGAATGCGTTCATTGCTGTCTGTGCGCAAGCGCTTCAAAATCACAAGCTTTTCCCTCCTGTGGGATGGATATTCCTTTTATTGAATTATAATGCAATTTCCTGTTACTCCTCAACTTTCAGACGACAATCGGCACCGCCGATGGCTATGAGATGTAAATACGTCATCGGCCCACCAGGCTAAGGTGGCCTTCGGTGCAGCCTTAGTTATATGAATCTAGAATATCGAATAGAAAATGAATAGAAATGAATTCATTCATCGTTTCTATTCGTTGTGGTTCACTGTTTCCACTTCCAATAGGCTGACGTGGGATAGTAGCAAAAAGTGAAATAAATAAAAGATGAGGAATGCTTATTCATGGAAATTATTTCCCATTCAGTAACTCAAAGGAAATGGGAAGAAAATTACGATTTTTCTTTAGTATTTTGAATGAAAACTTGTCTTTCGTTAGCTTATTGCTTGAGTTCCAGGAGCGGAGACCTCGATGAAAATCATAAGTGTAGCATGGATGAAAAAGTGTGTTGGGGGGGCTCGGAAACTCTGCGATATCATGCATAATTAGGGTCTTTTCCCTTTTTTATCTAATACTTTAATATGAAGAGGTCAAAAGCTGCGGTGGTGTTAGTCTTGGCCGTGGCTGTCACACCAACGCGCAGACCTACGATGCAATCCCATTCTGGATCATAGGCCAGGCCATCCACGGCCAAAAGCGCCAGGCCTACAAGGCCACGCCTTTCCAGGCCATCTTATTCTTTAATTCGAAGAACCCGAGAGTTACTGTAGAGGTGGGGGTCGTCACCCAAGCGCGCGAGGCCTACAAGACTATGTCACTTCAGGCCAAAGGCTAGGCCATCCAACGCTTTTACCGCCAGGTCCATTGAGCTATATCAGTCTGAGCCATAGGCTTCATACTTAGCTGTGTCAATCAAAGGGTGGTAATAGCTGAATGCGTGTCACGTTTTCACTGATCGACTGCAAGTTCTTCATTTGAATACATTCTTGCTGAAGTGTTTTTTTCTTCTTTTTTTTCCCGTCAGGTCAGACGTTGTGGTTCGCGCCATCGCTTCCATGCAATAATTTTGTTTGCGTTTCATGTCATGGCCGATTTATGCAACGCAAGCAGATGTGCATAGGGCCGCACAGACCGCTGAACAGCAAGAGGGAGCGAATGCTGAGCTCCGGAATAAGAGAGCCGTGCAGTCTGCACTTGAAACTTGATGCAAGGAGCGCAGCACTCAGGTGTCGAAAGCAGGGGGCCGGCCGGGAATTGAACCCGGTCCTCCTGCTTGCCGGTCAGGTGTGCTACCATTACATCACGGAACTCGGGATGTTGTGCCTCTCCATGTCATTCCAATCATTACAGTTGTTTGTCGCAGCGAGCACTGTCAGGCTGTACATTTTTATGTAGGTAGGAGGCATTTGTTTCACAATGGAAAAATGCTCCTTCTGCAACTCACACTTTACCCTGAGGCTCTGAAATTGTTGCTCACGGGTGCTAATGTGGTGGCGAGGCATTTCCTGGAATTAGTCGCTAGCATTGTGCCGCACATGTCCTAAATTTCATTTTGTGCCTTCGAACAAGTTATTGGAAATGGTCCGTACTATTTCAGAATCTTTAGTGTCTGTACTATCTTTATATGCTAACGCTAATAGCACATGAGCTAATCGGTGATGCAAGAGTATTGAATGTGCTAGGGAGACGAAATCAGCAAAGTCGTCTTGAGTCTCATGGAAACGTGCTAAACCGTTTACAATGAACGATTGTGGCAATTAGCTGGAATATCGTGATGGTGTTTAGGAACAGTCTCCCTGTATACTGTAAGCTATAAATGTATACATATGATGAAGCGGTTCAGTTCCGAATGGGTAATGAGGTGAACAGAGGATTGTCAAGGAGACGTTATGCTCATAATAGATGGTTCAAATTTCCATCTATTAGACGGCAAGCGTAGCGGCCGCAGGCCCGCTAGTAAAATGTAAAATTGATCCATCTGGAAGGCTAATTGCCTACATCATGAACACCTACCTGCAACGCCAGCGAGTCCAACCAAAATGGAAAGGTTCCCGTACAGTCCTTACCCTTCGAAACGGGGACGTGAATGAATCAGGGAAATTTAGGCTTATCGGCCTCCCCACCATCTATTAATACTAGTTCTTCTCCGGCATAATTGCCGGAAGGCTGATGATGGACGAGACAGAAGATCCTCTCCCCAGAACAAAAAGGCTTCATCTCGAACACAGAAGACTGCATGGAGCAAATCTTTCTCGTGGAAAGTACTATTGGTGAGGCCAGGAGGAGAAAGCTCAATCTTGCAATTGCTAGGTTAGACCTTCAAAACGCCTTTGACTGGAGGACTTGGTGCGGTAGGCAGCCAACCTGGCACCGACTTGGACTACCGCCTATGCTCCTGGGAATCCTATACGATCTATATGATGGATTTAACTCCATATGTAAGACCTGTGAAGGACCCACAAGGAAGATCCCAATCGAGGCAGGCGTCAAGCAAGGACACCCGCTCTCGGCGATACATTTCAACATCGTCGTGGAGGTCCTCTTCCGCAAGATCAACACCACAATAGAATCTTGCACTCCCTTTTCGATGCTGAGCTGACTATAGGGTTATACGCCGACGATCTTGTCCTGATCAGCCCCTCTGGAGATGGCCTTCAACATCTGCTCGATACAGTAAGCGAAGTTGCAATCGCCATAGGTCTGCACTTCAGACCAGACAGGTGCATGTTCCTATACTACGTAGCAGAACAGCTGGCTCATCTAATTTTTTCATGGATGGCCTGGTGCTCCCCCAAATAGGACCTGAGGAACACTACTTATACCTGGGAGCACCTCAGCGGTTTTAGTATCCAAGAGCAAAACTGGAGTATGCAGTGGGCAGGACGATAGAGGCCTCGTAAGGTTAGGGATTAACCAACAACGAATTCCTATTCCTGTCTGGAGCCAGTGTGTGGAGCTGTCGCGCGACTTTCCCTTGATCCGGGCGTTTGGTGAGTTCTTCTGTATGCTTTTCCCTCATCGTCTGTCTCAGGGTTTTGACGATGGATGATGGCAGCATCACGACACTCTTCCCTTTCAGGTCGGCATGGACAGATATGACTTGTTTCCCGTCGTCCTCCTCGATCTTGATGAGAACCTCGAGTCGACGTGCTGCGGCTCGGCATCTCGACCATAGGGTCCTGATGTCGCCCGTGTCTCTCGTGCCAGTCATATTGGGAGGCCGGAGAGATACTCCTGATGTTCCTCTCTCGTTGGTTCCGGGCGGTGGGTGATCGTTTTGAGGACGAAGTGAAGTTGTCCTTTCGCAATCGTAGCGATCCTCCCATCATTGGAACTCATCATCCTTATTGCTTGGGTGAGGGTGAGGGTGAGGATGTCGGCGTCTTCCAGAAGGTTGATGATTTCCAGGCCACCTGTTGCCTTCTCTGCATGGAGGTAGTGATTTGTAGCCCACTTTGAGAGGTGAAAGATGTTGGAAAATTCTGCGATTGCCGTGGCAAGGGGTTGCAGAGTCTTCTTTTGGACATACGAGGCTCGCATGATGTATTGGAGCCTCGTCTGGATCGTAGAGTTAACCTTTTCCACTCGAATTTTTTTTCATGTGTTTTCTCCGGTAGCTCGTATTTTTTACCACATAAAACGAAAAAAATGAAAATACGTAATTTTTTCCGACAAAATATTATTAATACATGGCAGATAAGTTTGGTGCAGCAAGGTGACCCACCCGAGTGAATGAAGAGGCCTTAAATCTGTGGTATACTGCACCAAACGAGTGCAAGGGTCAATGGGCGAGTATACTCGCCCATGAGGCGTTCCAGCTCAAGTGGTCAAATTTTCGTCACATTCGTTGGGCTTCAGACTCCGATTTGCTTGGAAAAATTATTGCATGCTGGCAATGAAGACTTATGAAAAGACAAAAAATGTTGGCTCTCTGGTTCTAACGGATCTCGAGATATACGGCCCCAAACTTCGCCCCCTAGAGCCATTAGGGTTAAAGCGCTATCTTTGGTCCTATTCGAGCTAGAGACGCGTTTTTGGACTCTAAGTAAAGCTGAGACCGCGTAGAATCGCATTATTAAATGCATTTTCTGCAGCGTTTATTAGAAACTGGGTTATGCAATTACCAAAATGGTAAATATTGCAGAATTTTGCACGCAAATTAATAGCACTAACATGCATTGTAACACCTCGACCTTTCGTAAAATGTTCGTTGTCCCAAACTGTTCCCATATCCCGTCCTTCACTCCCGAATCTCGACTGGCGGAATCGAGACCATGGACTATGAGAATACTATGTGATTGAATTCTTTGAAAATTAGTATAGAGCGAAAGGGGGTCTTACAGGACCGCACCGAATATTACTTTCTTCAACATGTGGTTTTTCAACATTTCCCCTGGTGTGTTTCCCTTGAATGCCACAGGACACCAGTTGATTCTGCACAATTAGTAAAACAAATATTTCACGAGGTAACAGCGAGGCTGCATGATGCTAGCCGACGTTTGCCCCTCTCCTCCGATTCGTCTGTCTTGAGGCTTTCGCAGGTCGACTTTTCCCAGCCCGACCGCATCGACTCGATTCATTTTCCTGTATTCGAGACTTTCGATGCAGAATTCGCTCGCGCCAGACGGGAAACTCGATTGTTGATCTAATGATCTAATCTTAATAGATTAAGATTAGATCCACATTCCTCTCAGAGCACAAAAGTATCCCCTATTCTTCATGCGGTACTGCGGGCGTTCGAAATTCCAAAGACGAGCCTCGGTCGATTGCTATGGGGTGGAACTCGCTGAAGATTTATTTAAAAGATTTTTGGGTTCCATGATAACGTTCCAACGCTTGCCCTATTATGAATCCGAAGCGCAGATGTTTCAATTCGAAATGTTTCTCTCGAGGATCCTGTGAGACAGAACTCACGGAAAGTCGTCATCGAGCGAAGTGAAGAACGCGTCCAAAATTGCTTCATCGAAATACGGCCAGTGTTTTGTCTCATTTGAATGAAGTCCGTTAGCTTCAACGTGGAAGGATGTGAACGTTTCGCGGGTGACAATTATTTAATTTATAAAATTTCCTGCAAATTTTACTCCATGACTGACTCCTCATCCCCTGATGATGGAACGCAACTCCACCTTTCCATCCAAAACTTCATAGTTTCCCCCCTTTTAGTTTTTTTTTCCCTCGCGCTGAAATCATACGAAGTTTTCTTAAAGAAGTGAATTCCCAACTACATGTTCCTTTCCCCTGGCCCTGCCAAGCACTCGTCTGATTAAGAACTAGCTTATGCTAGAGAGTGCCGCTAGGTGTAATTTCCGCTTTAAAATTATCATAAGGTTTCCTTTTTTTATCATGGTTAGTAATGGTAAGTGTGGCACCCCGTAGGAAAGTTGGTGATAGTCTCAAGAGTGAATACATGGAAGACTTCTTGGAGAATGGTTCGTTTTCAGTCTTGCCAAGTGATGATAGTGACATTAGTAATTTGGCTGAACAGTTTGCTGCTGGGGATCAGTCATTTGATTGTGAAAGTGATGGAAAAGAAGATGAGACTGATCCCTCGACAAGTGCTCCAAACAATTTCCATTCAAAGCGACACATCAAGAATGGTGATTTTGTGTTTGGTGACAATGCGCCAAATACATAACAAATTGGTGTTCATTGGAAATCCTGGACTGAGAATGGACATGCATGATCAGATGATTCAGGTCTGGTTCTCGAGTGACGTGCGATATGCAATAGAAACGAGATCGAAAAACCGCATCTTCAAGGTTTTTGAAGTTCTGAGGGAACCTTGACAACCTTGGCGAACCGAGGTTGACCGATTGGAAGTTTG
>CAJPEV010004822.1:0-15479 GCA_905338385.1 Darwinula stevensoni
ACACCACCCTCAGCTTTCCAACGATCCCATTCCCTTAGACATGACCTCTACGTTGCACACATGCCCACTTCTCGAGGGCTTGTGCGTTCTGAAATGGGAATGCACGTGAACCCTTTCTCATCCTCTCCAAGGCCTGAATCTCCTGACTTCCCATTAGAAAATAATGCCAGCAATCACTCTTCAGAATGGGGATCCGAATCTCTTCTGTAGCGTTAAAAAAAAATACAAGTCCACCTCATTGCCACCATTTCTTTTGTTCAATGACCATTTATTTGTACAGCAAGCCCTTTGCAGAAAGAGGATACAAGATGGGAAGAAGTGGAATATACAATTTGGGGGTATAAAAAGGTGGCTTGTCTTTAGTTGTGGTAGGAGTCCAGGTCTTGGGGTTGTAAAGGTGGAGTGGAGGTCTTGGGGTTGGGTGGGTCCGCGGCCAGCCACCATGTGGCGTTGTCAGGCCAGGGGTTGCTGAGGGAGGTAAAAGATATATCAGTCGGCATGGTCATTGTGGGGGTGGTTTTTCTTGTTTCATAGATTTTTTTTTTTTTTTTTTTTTTTTTTTTTTTGTTTGGTTTTTAGGCCAGCCACCATGTGGCGTTGTCAGGCCAGGGGTTGCTGAGGGAGGTAAAAGATATATCAGTCGGCATGGTCATTGTGGGGGTGGTTTTTCTTGTTTCATAGATTTTTTTTTTTTTTTTGTTTTATTTTTTTTGTTGGGTTTTTCATGACTTTAATTTTATTTTCAATATGATATTTATATTTCTTTTTATGTATTCAATAGTAATAGTAATGATTTTAGGGAAGTTCTATGGGTCAGAGGTCTTGTTTTGTACAGCTAGAATAAGGAAAGGTTTGTACGGCTACGCATCATTCACTCATGCCATTCACACTTTTTTTGGCTCGCACTTTCAGTCAGTTGCTCACTCAGTCATACTCATATGCATTCACTTATGAAAATATGGGGGTGTGTTGGAGTGACTTAGCTTGGGGTGCTTGTAGTCATCCTGGGTGTAGGTGTTGCAGAATCTGTAGTTCAGGACAGCTCGGGAGAGATTTAGTCCTGAAAATATAAGTGCAACACATTTTAGGCTATGGTGTAATGCAGGTTAAGAATGCAGCTGGGACGGGGGGAGGGGGGGACCATCCTCCGCTCTACGGTTTAGGTTGAATAAAGGGTAGGTCCTTACTCTTTAATGCTTCCTAAATTTAATTTTCTTGTTGCTGCTTACCCTAATATTGCCGATATCCTCCGGGAGCTTAGAGTTGCCACGAGGGTCTGAAACCCTCTATGTGACATCTGCCCGACTCGTGATAGAGATTCTGCCCTCATCCCTTTCGGCCACACGATGCGTGCTATGTGTGCTTCAATGCGTGCGTGAAAAAATAACAAAATACTTTGACAAGTATTTAGTTATTTTTTCAGAATATTTTTTTGAAGGAATCAGATCGTTCTCTCTCCCTCTCTCAATCAATCAATCAATTAATTGAATTTGTTTCCATGTTCCCATAACTATTCCTAATAAATTCTCGATTTTGAATTTTGTGAAGACGCCTTTTGGCCAATCCTTTCCAGCATTTTGCATTTGATAGAAGCTGACATAACTAGTCCACATATATTTTGCACACAACATGCACGACATCTACGCGACACTATCGCCACCACCACCTTCACCTATGCTAGCTAGTTGGTGTTATTCTATGCCGGCGTAGTTCCTATCTTGAATATTTATTTTCGATGGTAACCCGGGTATGCTCCCGTAGAACTAATTCCGTGTTGGCGTACTTCTGTCGGTTTTATTCCGAGTAACAATTTTGTCGAGGTAATTCCGTTCGATGCTACTCCGTGTAGATGCACTTACCATCTAGTTTATTCAGTATTGATGCATTTCCAGTTGGATGTTGTTCTGTGTCGACTTACTTCCTGTCGATGTTATTCTGTGTCGCTTCTTATCTTTGTCGACGTTATTCCGATTCTACACTATTCTTTTCAACGTTATTCCCACCCACCATGGGAGCTACCGCGCCCATAGATAAGTATGAGGTGAAATAAATATAGGAAGGAATGACAGGAGAAGGGGCGTGACTAGCATAACTTTTCTTGACTGGATTTTCAATGGATTCAGAACTATGGAAAGAAAGCAACAGAAGAAGTTATGATAGAAAGAGAGACAACCTTACATAACCTAATAAGCTGCTGCACCTCCGAAGTGAATCAATGGATTTTGATACTACTTTGCGTACATGTGTTCCTTTGATTTCTTAGTCAGCCCTAAAAGGTGCACAGCGTTACTCTGAACCAATTACTACAAGCTACGAATTGAATAAGGTTCCAAGATTTTTTTGGACCTAGTGTAGCGCCACTCCGTGTGGTAGGCAGCATTTCTGCAAGTTTTGTGTTGACTTTATTGTTTATATACAGTTTATTGTATATCCTGCAATTTGCAATATTGCGAAGTTGTAAGGATAGATCAGGAGAGACAAGAGAGAGAAAAAAACGAAGAAAACACAAAATTTATTGAATAGATCTCTTTTTAGGCCTATGTGTAAAAGAACCCTTCTTGACCAAGAAACTGACTTCCCTGCGCCAAGACGTGCCCACGAACATAGTTCACTTTCCGGGACCACGGCCTCACAAAACCTCTGCAGCACTGAGGCGCACGGCTGAAGTCTGAGGCGCAACAAAGGAAAGGTGGGGGAGGTGGGGCTCACCGGTGTGCCTCATAGCGGTCAGCCTGTTAAGTGGTTTTTAAGGAGTGAAAATTATATTTTTCCCTACATGCATGTTACACTGAACTGTACAAGAGATAGCGAATTGAATGATGCCATATACGTCATCAATAGAAGATTTCAAGTGACTTTGTATCAGAATGTATTTTTCCCTTTCGTCTTACGACTCTTGAACTTCTTAACCGATCGGTTCCGATCTCATTCGTTATAATGGATCTGATTACTGATGATTTCTTTCGGCGCTTCTGCAGATGCCACCATAACTCCTGCACACTACAATATCATTGCAGAGGGAGTTGTGGAATGCCGAATGACGACAATGGGGATGGAGTACAGAGGGACCCGCAGCCAATCACAAACTGGAAAAAAGTGCTTGCATTGGAAAGACAAGGGATATGGTATATTTGCGCCTGACCGATTTCCCATGAGTCTAGATTTGAAGTTGCAGTTTTCTCAACCCAACCTGGAGTACTTGGCTGGAATAGTTAAAAGGCTGGAGTTAAACTATTGCCGAAATCCAATGATGATAGCGCGGCCATGGTGTTTCGTTTCCCCCGATGACGATAAATGGGAATACTGCGACATCCCCTTCTGCCCCGGCCGCAAAGGTCTGCGATTCTTTGGTCTGCGAGGATACTACAGAGGGTGGTCAAAAGTTTCCGAACGCTTCTTTTCCTGATATACCTAGTACAGGGCATTTCATTTAAATTATACATCTTTGAACGTTAATATCTCTGAGAAGACGCTACAGTTCNATGATGGCCACCAAATTCTTAATTTTGGTCGCTGGGAATGCTTCCCATACAGCCTCGACACACTGGTCAAGTTCAGCAGGTTTTGTGGGGTTTTAATTTTGTTTACGAATGCTTTGCTTAACCTCTGGCCACAGATATCAATTGGATTGAGATTCAGACTTTGGGCGGGAAAAGGCAGCACTCGAAGCTCCTTGTTTTCACGAAATACAGCCGCAACCTTTGAATTGCGCGGCGCTTCGTTATCCTGCCATTGCCACGCGGAAACATGTCATGCATTATGGGAATGGCAATGTCTCCTTTGGTGTGGCTCCAGTGACTGAGCCATGCAATGAACCAATTGGTTCCAGCCCCTTCAGCGGGAAGCAAACCCTGTGCATGCGGCTAGGCTGTGGTCGTCCTGAACGTGGCCTGCAGTTGGAGGATCCGTTCTCGACATATCGATTTAACGTATCACAGACGGTTTCAAGACCAAATCAGACCGATTTTGCGATTTTCCGATATGAGCCATCACGTAGAAAAAAAAATGGTGCCACGTTGCACTTAGGTAAGCTACTTTTTCCCATCTGGAAAAGTGAGCCGGGAAAATCGCTTTCGCAACAAACCACGTTGTGCGGTTTTTTTAGGAAAATAAACGTGTCCGCTTTTTCGTCGCGTAAAGAAAAGCAGATTTTCATTCATAGTGTATATATCATATTGTACCGCACGCATTTAATCAAGTAAATGTGAAAAATTCCATTTCGAAAAAGGGTTCGGAAACTTTTCATCACCCTCTGCTAGAGAAAGAGTACTGCAAGGATGTCATTATCCGTCTAGAGCAGACGTGTCCAAAGTGGAAGTTCTTTAAGGAACTTTGTGTGCTGGATGCGGCCCGCTGGCCTCACTTTGGGCACCCCTGGTCTAGAGTATTCCCTCACACTGCTCGAAAGTCATGTTGCTGATACCCGGAATTGCAACTTCTTCGTATCTCACAATGGTGGCGAGCCATATCTGGATGAATCTTCTGATTATCTCCTAGAGTTTTGAATGAGCCATTAGGTGCAATAGTTATTAATCGCTTGGAATTCACCTTTGAATCCTTTCTCGCAATTGTGTAATCGTTGAGAGAAACGGTTACGTTGCGTCGATTCAAGGTCGGAATGACTTTTCGACATAACTTCTTTAGTTGTTAAGTTGTAAGTGCATGAAACTTTGCGAACGTCAATGTTTATCTTTCGATGAGCCAGTTCATCCCGAATGCCGACTGACGGACATGGGGGTGGAATACAAGGGGACGGTGAATGTGACAAAGACAGGAAAACGATGCCTAAGATGGGATTCCACGGAGGTGAAGCATAACATAGAAGGCGATGAAATGGTATCCAATTTCTTTGTTGACATACTCACCGAAATGAACTTCTGTCGGAACCCGGCTTTCCACGAGGCGCCCGGGTGCTACATAAATAACGGTAACGGAGGCTTGAAGTGGGAGGATTGTTTGATTCCCCGTTGTGATGAACAAAGTGAGTGCCTACCTGAAAGTAATTGATGCTCACCCAGAGATAAATGTAGTTGACATTCCACAGAATAACAAACTTGTGCGCCATTCCCAATTTACGATCCCTTTTCAACTTGTCAGATACTTAAATGAAATTACTGTATCCGTTCAATTTGTGCACTCTACTACGTCAGAGAAAATTAAAGTTTTGTTCTGAGGTCATAGATGTTTCATTTTCGATTCAACAAATCTCCTTATCCCATTACTCTTCCAGGACCCAGAGAATGTAAAATGATGCAATCTGGAATGGACTACAAAGGCGCAAAGAACTGGACCATTTCCGGCGCACCATGCCTTCCATGGATTACAGGAATGCAAAAATTCGAGGCTTCTCCACAGGAAAAATTTCCACTGATTATGTATTCAATCCAAGCAAACATCGCAAGTGAACACAACTACTGTCGAAGCGCGTCAGGGATTCTAAGTCCCTTTTCTGGTCCATGGTGCTTTATTGAATGGAACAACATGCTGGGAAATGATTACTTTTCTGTGATTCCGGAGACCTGCCATGTGCGTTCCTGTTTTCGAGAAGAAGTGGAAAAGTTATCTGAAACAGAGAACCCACGCAAGTCAAGTGAGCTTCAATACTCAATACCAAATGACAACTTCTCTTTCAGGTGTCACAAAACTAGGACAACCGCGTTGATGCATTGATTGTCTCAAACAAGGGGGTTATCAAAAAATTATTACATGTTTACAAAACTCAAATATACTGCATTTCGTTGCAAGATGAGCTAGGCAGCCAAGAAATCGAAACTGGTCAGTGCTTTGAATATCAATGCTGTTGCTCGTGTAAGTACGGTATGAAGTTTTACTTGGATCCAAAACGCATTCCTTCCACCTGGAACCCAGGTTCCAAAATACAATACAGTATTCTCACACCAAGTTCAAACCGGAATGAGGCAAACGGAAGACTTTTCAACTGAAGGTTCAAAATATAACTTGCGCAAAAGAAAGCATTGCCCATCACAAAAATTGCAATTTATCTGGCTTTTCATGATGCAGCAGCCAATTTGTCGAATAAAGCGCTGAAATTGCATAAACTGATTCGTTAGCATCAATGAATGCACTCTTCCATGAGACAAAACTTAGTCCGACGTACCTTTTTACTTCTTTTCCGAAGCATATATCCTCTATTTTAAAATGAAAATTAACCATGGCAGCATCTGACGTCATGAAACCCATCATCTAATATATATAGAAGATTGAGACTGACTGACTGACTGACGCTAATTCTAACCATGTTCCAGAAAGGTTAGAAATCTGAAACTTGGTACACATGTACCTTTGGGGTGCAGAGTTCAGAAACAATCCGAGTTTGGAGGTACATGCCCTAGGGGGACACATTTTGCGATTAGAAGTTTTTTTTTAATATACATCGTGATGCATAAGGATGTCATCGAAAGATTTTCTTGTATGTCACCGTTTCGGCGTTGTAATGGTAGCACATCTGTCTGGCATTCGTGAAGCGCGGGTTCAATTCCCCGCACTTCCATGCCCTCTTTTTCGCTTCTCTTGCCTTCCATGTCCCGTTGCTTGAATAAAACGGAGAGACATGGAAAGCTGAAACGTGCCATGGACGTGCCTACCGACACGATGAGTTCCGGAAAAATGCAACACTTTAAATCCATGCCCAGGGGGATGTTTTTGGGGGCCGACGTTTTCAAGTATTTTTCTTTTTTGTCCTGGTGTATTGAGCTAGTGTAAAAAGATGAAACTTGGTACATAATTACCTACCGAGATGCTGCATGCAGAAAAATTCAGACTTTGGAATGAAATGCCCTTGGGGCATATATTTCAAAGGGACATGTTTTCACTTAATTTTCTTGCATAGTTAAACCGATGGACACGGAAAGTTGGACCTTGGCAGGAATGTGACTATCAAGATAAGAAGCTAAAGAAAAATGTTAAGTCTTGATACATCGCCGGGGGAAAATTTCTCTAGGAGCCATGTTTAAAAAAAAATAAATTGTCGTTGCAAATTGAACATACATTCAAAGGTGAAACTTGGCAGACTCATAAGTGACGTTATATTATTGAGTTGTGGGAGTACTCAGCTTTCATGGTTCATCCCCTCCGGGCATTGCTTTTGGGTGGGTCGGCTTTTCCAAATATGATTTTTCACCAACGAAAAGTGCAAACGTATAGGATGGACACTTGGTGGGCAAGTAGTTCACTGAGGTTTGATTTAGGTAAAAATGGTACTTTTCGGTGAAAACGCACGAGGGCACATATTTTCCAAATTTTCCTGAATTTCCTGATCCTGCAAAACGTAGGGTGCTTGAAAGTTTAAACTTGGCATAGAAGTACCTGATGAATAGCTGAGTAAAGAAACAATTCTACTATCATATTATATATAGATGATCGTGAGTAGCTGACTGACATTAGTAGCTATTCACATGTTGAATTCAGGAAAAATTCCACATCGGTGATGCAAGCCATAGGGGCACACCTTTTTGGGGACCATATCAAAACTTTCAAATAGTTTTCTTTGCTTCAATCAAACGGTGACCCATGGAAAGCTGTAACATGGCAAGAACGTGTCTGATGAANCTGAAAGTAATTGATGCTCACCCAGAGATAAATGTAGTTGACATTCCACAGAATAACAAACTTGTGCGCCATTCCCAATTTACGATCCCTTTTCAACTTGTCAGATACTTAAATGAAATTACTGTATGCGTTCAATTTGTGCACTCTACTACGTCAGAGAAAATTAAAGTTTTGTTCTGAGGTCATAGATGTTTCATTTTCGATTCAATAAGTCTCCTTATCCCATTACTCTTCCAGGACCCAGAGAATGCAAAACGATGCAATCTGGAAAGGACTACAAAGGCGCAAAGAACTGGACCATTTCCGGCGCACCATGCCTTCCATGGATTACAGGAATGCAAAAATTCGAAGCTTCTCCACAGCAAAAATTTCCACTGATTATGTATTCAATCCAAGCTAACATCGCAAGTGAACACAACTACTGTCGAAGCGCTTCAGGGATTCTAAGTCCCTTTTCTGGTCCATGGTGCTTTATTGAATGGAACAACATGCTGGGAAATGATTATTTTACTGTGATTCCGGAGACCTGCCATGTGCGTTCCTGTTTTCGAGAAGAAGTGGAAAAGTTATCTGAGACAGAGAACCCACGCAAGTCAAGTGAGCTTCAATAGTCAATACCAAATGACAACTTCTCTTTCAGGTGTCACAAAACTATGACAACCGCGTTGATGCATTGATTGTCTCAAACAAGGGGGTTATCAAAAAATTATTACATGTTTACAAAACTCAAATATACTGCATTTCGTTGCAAGATGAGCTAGGCAGCCGAGAAATCGATACTGGTCGGTGCTTTGAATATCAATGCTGTTGCTCGTGTAAGTACGGTATGAAATTTTACTTGGATCCAAAACGCATTCCTTCGACCTGGAACCCAGGTTCCAAAATACAATACATTATTCTCACACAAAGTTCAAACCGGAATGAGGCAAACGGAAGACTTTTCAACTGAAGGTTCAAAATATAACGTAAATATAGCGCAAAAGAAAGCATTGCCCATCACAAAAATTGCAATTTATCTGCCTTTTCATGATGCAGCAGCCAATTTGTCGAATAAAGCGCTGAAATTGCATAAATTGATTCGTTAGCATCAATGGATGCACTCTTCCATGAGACAAAACTTAGTCCGACGTACCTTTTTACTACTTTTCCGAGGCCTATATCCTCCATTTTAAAATAAAAATTAACCATGACAGCAGTTTGGAGGTACATGCCCAGGGGGGACACATTTTGGGGGTAGAATTTTTTTTTTAAATATACATCGTGATGAATAAGGATGTCATTGAAAGATTTTCTTGTATGTCACCGTTTCGGCGTTGTAATGGTAGCACATCTGTCTGGTATTCGTGAAGCGCGGGTTCAATTCCCCGCACTTCCATGCCTTCTTTTTCGCTTCTCTTGCCTTCCATGTCCCGTTGCTTAAATAAAACGGAGCAACATGGAAAGCTGAAACGTGGCATGGACGTGCCTACCGACATGATGTGGACATGGACGTGCCTACCGACAGTTCAGGAAAAATGCAACACTTTAAATCCATGCCGAGGGGGGTGTTTTTGGAGGCCGACGTTTTCAAGTATTTTTCTTTTTTGTCCTGGTGTATTGAGCTAGTGTGGAAAGATGAAACTTGGTACATAATTACCTACCGAGATGCGGCATGCAGAAAAATTCAAACTTTGGAATGAAATGCCCTTGGGGGCATATATATTTCAAAGGGTGATGTTTTCACTTAATTTTTTTGCATAGTTAAACCGATGGACACAGAAAGCTGGACCTTCGCAGGAATGTGACTATGAAGATAAAAAGTTAAAGAAAAATGTTAAGCCTTGATACATCGCCGGGGGAAAATTTCTCTAGGGGCCATGTTTAAAATAAAAGAAATTGTCGTTGCGAATTGGACATACATTGAAAGGTGAAACTTGGCAGACGTATAAGTGACGTTATATTATTGAGTTGAGGGAGTACTCAGCTTTCATGTTGCATCCCCTCCGGGCATAGCTTTTGGGTGGGCCGGCTTTTCCAAATATGATTTTTCACCAGCGAAAAGTGGAAACGTATAGGATGGACACGTGGTGGGCATGTAGTTCACTTAGGTTTGATTTCGGTAAAAATGGTACTTTTCGGTGAAAACGCACGAGGGCTCATATTTTCCAAATTTTCCTTAATTTTCTGATCCTGCAAAACGTAGGGTGCTAGTAAGTTTAAACTTAGCATAGAAGTACCTGATGAATAGCTGAGTAAAGAAACAATTCTATTTTCATATTATAAATAGATGATCATGAGTAGCTGACTGACATTAGTAGCTATTCACATGTTGAATTCAGGAAAAATTCCACATCGGTGATGCAAGCCATAGGGGCACACCTTTTCGGGGACCATACCAATACTTTCAAATAGTTTTCTTTGCTTCAATCAAACGGTGACCCATGGAAAGCTGTAACATGGCAAGAACGTGTCTGGTGAAGCACTCAGCTCAAATGTCAAATATCACATTTCCAAAATATTTTTTGGGGCATATTTCATGGGGACGTAACGTTTTCAAATAATCTCTAATATCCTAGTGAATCGGGCAGAAATAGAAAAATAGAAGCTGGGGCACGCATAACAGCCGTGATGTTGATTTAAGGAAAAAGTCAACTATTGTTGTGCGTTTCCTCAGAGCGCAGCTTTTCGGTGGGTCGGTTTTCCAAAAACATTTTTTCTGCCAACAAAAAGGGGAAACTTATAAGGCTGAAATTTGGTGGCATGGAGTTCCATGAGTCTACATTTCAGAAGAAATAAATAATTTTCGTTAAAACCCATCAGGGCATTTTTTCTGTCCCATTTTCCTGAATTTATTTTTGATCCAACGAAACAGAAACAGAAAATTTAAAAGTCCCTCAGAAGTGCCTGTTTGATGGCTGAGTAGAGGAAAAATTCTACTTTTGAAATATGTCCCCTTAGCGTAGATTATAGGAGGGAAGTATCTTAAAATATATTCTCCATCCTCACTAAAAGGAACACAAGAAAAGGTTTCAAGTTTCGCACACATAGAATCATAGAAGTAATCATTTTGATAAAAAATAAGACTTTCGCCCGATATGTCTCGTATTTCAATGCCGACGTTCTTTAAATACGTGTTTCCCTTTTTGCAAAAAAATGAATGAATTAATCACTATCCAAGCTAATGGAGCGCCGAAGGCGCGACCATAGGACATATATATATCTAATATATATAGACGATCGTGACTGACTGACTAACTGACTGACTGACGCTAATTCTAACCATGTTCTAGAAGGGTTAGAAATCTGAAACTTGGTACACATGTACCTCTTGGGATGCAGAGTTCAGAAAAAATCAGACTTTGGAGGTACATGCCCTGGGGTACACATTTTGGGGGGAAACGTTTTTCTTCGATATATTTTGTGACAGATGAAGATGGCATTCATAAAGTCAATTGTATGTGCAGGGATCGGTGGTGTAGTAGTAGCATCTCTGACTGCCAAGCAGAAGGTCCCGGTTCAATTCCTGGTCATTCCTTGTCGTCCTTCTGGCTTTTATTGCCTTCCATGTCCCGTTACTCATTCCCCCACCATAACATAAGTTTTGGTTGAGTAAAACGGAGAGTCATGGAAAGCTGAAACTTGGCGGTGCTTAATGAGACCATGAGTTCAGGAAAAATGACCTTTTCTTTTACACATTTTTCAGTCCCATTTTCTGATTTTTTGTTGATCCAACGAAACAGAGACAGAAAATCCTAATTTTGAAATATGTCTCATTAGCGTAGATTATTGGAGGGAAGTATTTCAAAATGGATTCTCCATCCTTACAAAAAGGGACGCAAGAAAAGGTTTCAAGTTTNGCTCGCAGCTCCCGGTGGAATAGCTTTTGTTTATTCGTGAAGCGCTCGTTATGCCGGAAGTAATTGACCTTTTTCGTGTACCTCCTTATCCTCAGGGCCCAGGCTTGGATCTCCATCTTCACGTTCTCTATGGCGGTCGGGAGATCGGCATCGAACATGATCTCGTACTTGGGGCACAGTCGCTATCATGTCAATTTTACTTTCCGGGATGTGTTCCCCTTCTTGACCTCTTGAAGGGTACTAAGGTCTCGCCTTGCTGCACGATCCGACTTCGGAGGCGCCTCTTGCAAGGTGGAATCGAGGAAGGGCCCTTCCCAGGTTTTGGGGCCGGCTTTTCTGGTCTTTGCCATTTTTGATGGATGGTAATGGCAGCTGCAAAGGCACGGCGGTTCAGCTCAGTTAGATCGCAGTCCGCAAGGTCGCAGGAGCTGGTGATCTAGTTGATCTCCTCGATGTCTTTGGAGATGGCAAGGTTGAGCTTCAGAGTTCTTAGTCGGGGTCGGTCGGACATCTGTAGGTACCACAGATCTTCCAGATGGCCGAGGAAGGGGATTCTTAGTTCTTCAGATGGCGCTTCTAGCTGTGAAGGAGCCTCATTTGCCCTCGGTGGAACCTGAAGTGGATTCTCTTCAGGTGTTGCATCCTCGTTCTCGGGTACACTACATTCTGGTTTGTCTGGCTGGAGGGTGTTGATGACTTCCTGTTTGATGCTTTCCCGCTCCAGTTCTGAAAGCATGTTGTTCCACTCGATATAGAATCTCTGATTCGCAAGTCGTTGCTCGTTGATATCCAGCTGTGAGAAAGATTGATTCCAGAGCTCGAGCATTTTCTTCCGGTACGCTCCTGGCACATCGGATCGTGCTTCGTAGTAAACCATGACGTCATTATTCATGGATTTCGTCCACGATTCCGTGCGGGGGCATATTTTCTGTAGCAGAGGAAGGTCGACTGTCAACCCCGAGCTGGGTCTTTCACCAGTAGCCCTTACTCCCACTTCTGCCTGGTGAGGAACAGGAACGTGAGAGCCTCCGGACGACAATTTTTCACAAACTGCACCGGTAGACCTGCAGCCAGCGCGGCCCTTTCTATCCTGGGCGACGAAAACAAACTCGCCATGGTCGCGAATTCATTCATTTTTTGCGAAATGGGAAACACGTATTTGAAGTACGTCCCCATTGGAATACGTGACATATGGGGTCGAAAATCAATACTTTCTATGTGCGCTACTTTCTATATGATTCTATGTGCGCCTAACTTTAGACTTTTTCTTGTGTCCCTTTTTCTAGGGGTGGAGAATACATTTTGAAATACTTCCCTCCAATATTATACGCTAAGGAGATATATTTAAAAAGCAGGATTTTACCTGTACTCAGCCATTGAACAGATACTTCTGTGGGAGATTGTATTTTTTGTCTCTGTTTCATTGGATCAAAAAATAAAATAAAAAATGGCACTGAAAAAAGTGCCCTGATGGGTTTTAACGAAAATTTGTTTTCTGTTGAAATGTTGACTCTAGGAAGTCCATACCACCCAGTTTCAGCCTTACACGTTTCCCCTTTTTAATGGGGAAAAATAATTTTTAAAGAGACCCACTCAAAAGCTGTGCTTTCAGGAGACGCACATGAAGTTGAATTTTTCCTTAATCCAACATCACGTCCGTTATGCGTGCGCCAGCTACTTTTAAATTTCTGCTAATTCGGTAGGATATGATAACATATTTGAAAACGCGACGTCCCCAATACATATAAACCCAACAAATATTTTGGAAATTTAACGTTTGACATTTGAGCTCAGTGCGTCAACAGTCACTTTCTTCCGAAGTTTCAACTTTTAAGGTTTCTTCGTTTGAAGAAAAGAGAGCTATTTGAAAATATGTTCCCCGAAAAGGTGTCCCCCATTGGCATGCATCACCAAAGTAGAATCTTTTCTGAACTTAGCATGCGAATCTAGCGAACTTAGCTGACTGACTTGTCAGTCAGTCAGCTGCTCACGATCGTCTATGTATAATAAAAGTAGAATTTTTGCTTTACTCAGCTATTCCTCCGGTACTTCTTTGCCAAGTTTAAACTTTCTAGTGCCCTATGTTTTCCTGATCAGAAAATTCAAGAAAATACGCCTTTTTCAAGAAATGTGCCCTAAGGCGGTTTAGCCGAAAAGTATATTTTTTAAATACTGAAATCCATCATCAGTAAACTAAATGCCCACAAAGTTTCAATGTTATACATTTGCCCTTTTCGCTGGTGAAAAAGCATGTTTGGAATAACCGACTCACCCAAAAGCTATGCCCGGAGGGGATGCACCATGAAAGCCGAATACTCCCTTAGCTCAGTAATATCATGTCACTTAAACGTATGCCAAGTTTCACCTTTCCATTTCTGTCCAATTCGCCACGACAATTTTTTTTCCCAAACATTGCACTTGAAAATTTACCCCAGGGAATGTATCGATACTTAACATTTTTATTTAACTCCTTGTCCCAGTTGTCACATTCATGCAAAGTTTCAGCTTTCAATGTCACTCCGTATTAATGAAGAAAAAATAACGTAATTGAGGGGGAATGAATAACGGAACATGGAAAGCAAAAATGCCAATATTTGAACCCGGACCTTTTGATTGCGAGTCAGACATTCTATCTACTACACCACCAAAACCTGCACATCCAGTTGACTCTCTGAATGCCATCTTCTTTTGTCACAAAATATATTTCAGCAAAGCCTTCCCCTCCCCCCAAAAAAAGTGCACCCCCAGGGGATTTACCTCCAAAGTCGGATTTTTTCTGAACTCTATATCCCAAAAGGGACATGTGTACCAAGTTTCAGATTTCTAACCCTTCTAGAACATAGTTGGAATTAGCGTCAGTCAGTCAGTCAGTCAGTCACGATCGTCTATACGTATTAGATATTAGCGAGTTTGTTTGCCCGAAGGGAAAACACACTCGCTATGGTCGCGCCTTCGGCACTCCATTCATTTGGAGAGTGATCAATTCATTTATACTTTGCGAAATAGTAAACACGTATTTTACGTAGGACTCCATAAACATACGTGACATATGGGAACGGAATTCTTCATTTTTATCAAAATCATTATCAAATGCGTCATTGAAGAAAAAAAATCGAAATATATTCATTTGTAAGCTATCAATGGATGCGACAATGGATTCTATATTCTTTACTGAATGCATTTCATACGCACTACCCCATTTTTCTCACACTAAACATTCATTGCAGATGGATTTAAGGCACTGCAGATATATCCGGAATGCAGAATGACGACAATGGGGAAGGAGTACAGAGGGACCCAGAGCCGAACACAAACTGGATTGAATTGCATAGAATGGAAGAAGGTTTCGCAAAAATCTGCATCAGGAACCTCGAGGGTTCAATTGTTATTAATGCTACAGGTGCAGGTAATAGATCCCAACATGGAGGTTTTGACGAATATAGAGGACATCCACGAATTCATTTTAAAGCAGGACCTCAACTATTGCCGCAATCCAACGTCGGCAGAGGAGCCATGGTGCTTCGTTTCCACAGACAACTGGGAATTCTGCGACATCCCCTTCTGCCTCGACCGCAAAGGTCTGCGATCCTTTGGTCTCCAAGGGTACTCTGCTAGAAAGATAGCATTGCCTAGGACATCTAAAAGTCTGCCTAGAATGTTCCCACCCTGATCAAAGTCATGTTGCTGATGATGTAAGTTCCTGCTATCTCGCAGTTTTATGACGAGCTACAGAGTTGAGAAGAAAACACCGAATGGACCTATCTGAGGAACGGAACGCGATTAGCTGAAACCTTTTTTCGGAGAAATCAATGGTAATAATTATTTTGATAATCATGGTGATGAAGCAATGAAGAGTGGGAAAATGTTTCCCTCTGAAACCATGAGCTTGGCCCTGAGCTTTTCTTGGTTGCTGCTGCAAAGGACGTTGGCTGCTCGAAGTCAACAGCATCTGGCTCGAACGTTTAGAACCATTGCTGACATGGTGGACGATCAATTGACATTCCTGCCCAAACACCTCATCCTCCATTCCCGTGTTCTTCCTTCATTTTTTCTTCTTCCCAATGCATCCCCCCC
>CAJPEV010004823.1:0-19014 GCA_905338385.1 Darwinula stevensoni
TACGCGTACACTTTGGTGACGTAAGTATAGGAACATAAATTTTACGTAAACGTGATGTCATTTTCATGGCAATCGCAAGAAATTTACATTGTTTGCAAGAAATTGATATCGTGTTTACGTGAACATGCTGCTTGGGTAGTTAATGAAGTAGAAGGGCGGAATGGGCTTAATGACATGGACAAATATATTGCCTGATTTCATATATATTCTATTTGGGTCTGGCTCTTCCTGGTCTAAAAACATCGACACATGCACACCACTGGTCAAAAAAATATTCTGCTTGCAAAATCTCTCCTTTTAGCTAATAATTCGTTCCCTAACGTGTCAATGATGGTTATACCTCGTTAATTAGATCGAAAAATATTGCAGACAATTTCGGAGTGCGTGCCTTCTCCACACCATTCTAAAAGGCCTAGAAAGACTCAGATAATGCGTTGTCTAACGCTCGACTACAGTTCGGCTTTTAATACTGTACAGTGGACCGTCAACATCTCGATAAACAAAATGAAGTGAGGAAAATTCCATCCTGGCTATTACGCCTCGTCCACAGTTACCTATCAGAAAGCAGCCAATCCGTTCCATTTGGTAAAGACATCTCTCCTTTTGCCTTGTGGGACAGGCGTCCTACAAGGTGGGGTTCTATCCCCCTTCCTCTTAACTCTAACAACCACTCTACGCTCCTCCAAAGGGAATGTAAAAATCATCAAATTCGAAGATGACACTGTTATTGTTGCATCTATAAAGAACGACGGAGATCTTCGGGCGTATTCTGAGGAAGTCCGAATGATTGTCGATTGGTCAGCTCGACATGACCTAATCCTCAATCCCGATAAGTGCCAAGAGCTCGTTTTCTCTAACACCGGTTTAAGAAAGGTAGAAATGCTTCAACTCCTCAACGCGAAAATAACATTGAATGACTTCGAGATCACTGCGGTTCATGAAGCAAGATATCTCGATGTCATCATACACAGAAAATTCAGTGCCTCAGTACGATGCATTTTTCTCGCGAAAAAATCTGTCCTCCATGTGATGCGTCTTTATCGCATCAAATTTTGGATGCAGTTGTCGCATCAGATGCTGGATGCGATAAAAGCGCATCACATGGAGGACAACTTTTTTCTCGACGAAAATGCATTAATTTGATTCTGCGTGTATAAGTCAGGTATATTATGCGCTTCTGCCGCATTGAACATTTCGTGATGAACTTCAGCCACATCGAAATTTGCCTTGCATGCCCTATTGTGGGAATATAGTGGCTTTTGAGCTTAAAGCCCGAATACACGAACCTCATTTAAGGGAGACAACGGGGCTTTTAGCGAAGGAGCTCTTTTTCTCCCATAGGAATCCATGTATTCTCAAAGGACTGTTAAATATCCATAGTTAACAGTCGGATCTCATATCGGCGATACGTGTTGCACCACCAACGCACCAAACGGAGTACAAATACCGCATGAAACTGGACTCGAATAATGAAGTAAGCGGGTTACATGGGAATCCCTTCGAGACGCACGAGCTACTCACACTGGTCGGAGGGAAGGTGAAGTGGCGAAGAGGCCATGCACTCAGGCGGTTGCGTGTGAATCCCTCGACTGTCAATGCATTGCCCCGAGGGTTCATGGGGGGAGGGGGCTTCCTCTTCACGATGAAGTGGAATACGGAGGTTAACATGTGTCTAGACGATGCGCAGCCACTCAAAACACCCTTTCGACTCGTCTATAAACGCATTTTGGTTTTGCGAACGCCTTTCAGGCGACCCTGCACGGTAGGGAAGCATCGAAAATCCAGTTTATGTCTTTTTCTCTTGAGAAAAATAAATCGAAACGCGAAAATTTAGAGAAGTATTTCATCTCGATTTACCGATTTCTCTGTATGTGTAGACGATGACAGCTTTCGATCTCAAGTAGAAATTGCTTGTAAGAAGGCATTCTTAAGATCTTCGCAGTACAGCTCCTTCGATCCACCACTGGAAACCTTTAGGCCATTCGTAACCTTATGGATGCCTGCTTTTTTCCCGGCTAGCTTTGCGAAATTCAAATATTGAATTGGTCTCGGACTGCTAGAACTGTTTCCAAGTGCAAACGGAAAGTACTAAACCAGATTCAACTTACAAGAGACATGTTTCTTGCCAACCTGAAGAGTGGCGTGTCTCAGCCGCTGTCATAATACTATTGTAGATGTTTTCGCATGGATGGGGTCCAAACTCGAAATCAATTTATACACCCAAAAGTGAGAACAACCAAATTCGAAAACAGCTTCCTAATGAGGGGGATCAGAAACCAGCCACCTGTGGAATTATGACACCATTATACTTTGTTTTCTTTTGTGTTGGTGCTGACCGGCCGAGTCAATGCTAATAAAGGGTCATCGCATTGCATTCCAACAGTTCATCACATTTTCTTTTGATTTCAATTCGGATCATTCCACGCCAAGTTGACGAGCGAGTGAGCTCGACTATCTCGGATTTTGACGAAAATCGGCATACACGTAGAGGAATCGAATTAAACAGACCACTTTCAACCAATTTTTTTTAGCTCTCCCACAGATCTCCAGATATGTGCATTTTAATGAGACATAAATTTCGCTCCCAGCGCCCATATGGACTGGAATTGTGAAAGTGTTTCTGCAATAACATACCCTCTTGTTTACATAAAAAAAACTTCAATCCTGTGTCATTTGAATTGTGAGTTTGCCGTCTTTAAAATGACTCCAGACATTATTCTCCAAGCTGAAACAATAAGCGTCACCTGATCAAACATTTTGATCAAGTTCAGTGGCCAATATCGACAATTACCACCTCGTGAATTTCCTTGTTTCTATATTTCACTAATAAGGGCATGGTATGCCATTTCTGACCATACAAAATTCAAGGTTGGCACTCAATGGAATCTAATATAGACGATCGTGACTGACTGACTGACTGACGCTAATTCTAACCATGTTCTAGACATGACGAGAGGCTGAAACTTGGTACACACATTGCTGTTAGATAGCTGACTCCAGAAAAATTCCAACTTTGGGGATAAGTGCCCTGGGGGCTCATTCCAGGGGGTCTCATTTTGTAAGCCTAGGTCTAACCCTCAGACGGGCGCTTAGGCCTAAGCCATTCTCAGGCTCCCCTTGCCTTCAACGAAACGGAAGGAACGTGAGTAGCTTATGGGTTGTCGATTCCAGAGAAAGTCTAACTTCGAATGCCCAACTTTGGGTGTCCATGCCCTGGGGGCACGTTTTGGGGGAGGGGTTAGGGGACTGATTTCGCAGGCCTAGGCTCAACCCATGGATGGATGCTTAGGCTAATACCACTCTCATACATTTTCTTCCTTCATGGAAGCAGGAGATAAAATAAATAGCTGTATCATTCCACACCTTGGATGAAGTTTGACATAGAAGGTACGTGCCATGAGGTGATTGACTTAGCAGGCCAATAGGTAACCCTTGGACAGACACAGAGGCCTACTCGAATCTTGCCCGACCCATTCGCATAGAGGAACTTCTCGGCCCATCTTACCGAGCATCCTTTTGTCTTAACCTGACGCGCTAGGCGTTCGAGCTATGCCGTTGGGTCATTGGTGAAGAGAAGGACACGAGTTGACGCGTGGTACGCTTGCAGATGTGAATGGGTTCTATTTATTTTTCTGGCAGGGAAACAGTATAAGATGTTCCATTGACATTCAGGATGACATTTTGATGTAAGGTGGCTATGTCTAATCCACCTAAGGACGATTAGACCAATGCTCACACTTCAACAAAACGGGAAGGTATACGGGCTGCATATATGGTTTATACGGTTTTTTCATAGACAACTGTATAGAACCATTAGANTCATAGAGGTAATGATTTTGATAAAAATCAAGACTTTCGACTCCATATGTCACGTATTTCAATGGGGACGTACTTCAAATACGTGTTTGCTATTTCGAAAAGAATAAATGAATTAATAACTATCCAAGGTAAGAGAGCGCCGAAGGCGCGACCATAGCGAGTTTGTTTGCCCGAAGGGCAAACAAACTAGCTAGTTATGAGATGTAACCATTTCTCGTGTTTACCCTAAACTCCACTTGATCGAACGATCAGACCGATTTCCGCGACCGACATTTGCATCATGTTTCCATTACTTTTAAAGCTGTAGTATTCATTAAAAAGTGCAATTAATACCGGATCTACCGCTATAAAGTTCAAGGTTGACATTTAATGACAAAATTTAAATTTCATTTAGATTTCCTTGCCAAAATTTCCTTCCGGTCGAGAGAAAGTGAACAAGTCATATTCTGACTTTTCAACCATCATGTTCTGACTTTCAATCATGTTCTGACTTTCAATCATGTTCTGACTTGTCGAACCGAAAAGCGAAAACACTCTCACGGTGGGGGCATTTGCCGCTCGTGGCTCAAGGCCAGGACCACGTCTTCGGATGGTACGCGGAGGCAAGCAAGGGAGCGATAAATCTCAGGACGTCGGAGATTCGTTTCTGGAATCGTCGTGTGATCTCGTTCGGGTGAGGATCTGATGTTTTCTTTGGTTTTTCCGCTCCAAACGTTGTTTCTTTTTATCCGCAGACCGTGACATTCCGCGACTCATTCAATTTGTTTCCGTTATCCTTCCGTGAGGAATGCAAAAGCACATGTTGGCATTCACTCAACTGTTTTCACAAGAAATATCCATCGGAATAGTCTGAACCGGAAAGAATCCCTATAGTTTCTAGTGATTTCCCAGCTGGCAAGTCTTGCCTGAACTCTCCAAGGTCGCCTCCCTTTACCGACGCCATTCGCATTCCACGACAGCCGCCTCCACAATCTTCCCAAGGTCTCAACCAGCGTAGGAGAACACACCCACGCACGTGATGGCTATCATAGCAGGCGAGTGCAAGCATCGACGTCCCGTTCGACCAGGTACGATCGCCCGACCAAAATGCCCCATTCCCAGTCAGACAGACTCGAGCGCATCGCGATATGGACGATGGATGCTCAACGTCCAAGAACTCAAGGAAACTTGGCGAGAGTGACAAGAATATCAGAATGTAAGGAAGCAAAGCCATCAATTTCGTTTTATGACTGATTCGATCGCGATCATCAAACTTCCCAAACCTGGTTCGAGCTTGAACGTCGATTTCGGATCGATAATTTTTTCAATGCCCTCCGCATTCTTTCAAGAAGGATCAAGAGACAACCGAGTCGAAGTCACAACTTCCTTCGCTCCAGGTAGAAGTGCCCTAGCAGCACATAACATTGAATCAGCATTGAATCCATGCTGTTTCAATGTTATGCGCTACTAGGGTGACTTCCGTAATGCTGGGCGACGATGTCCTTCAAGGGATTCTCAATTCGTTCCATGGCAAAATGGTTTAAATTCGATTGGCTCTGAGAAGGAAATTTGACAATGCAGCTCTGGGATTCATTCATATTCAAATCAGACATTTGAATATGATCATTTATAGTTGTCTCTAGAGTTTTGAACGCTCCTCGTTCATCGCTTTACGAGTCCCTGATATGTAACCTCTTCCTCGAAGGTCCTTCTCTCAAATGCCTACTTCACCTCGTCCGTATCGTCGTTCCATATGCCTATCTTCTTTTTCATGAAAATTAAAGGGAACATTGCTGTTGAATATGTTCGGTGAGTCGACACAGGGTTGACGCCTGAAAATGTTTTTCCATCTGCTACGAATGAACATATTTCATGGTTCAGGTTGGGATTTGGTTCCTTTGGGGTACCGCGCAGTGCAAATTACTCAAAACAAAGTAATTGCATTCGTCGAGTATTGAGTTCACCAGCGCTTAATGATGGAACACATCATCTCCACTCCGGTCTGTCTGTCTACGGAAATGACTTTTTCTCTAACAGAAGGATAACATTTCATTTTTATTGTCATTTGTGACAACACAAATAAAAGGAAATGAAAATTTGGTTAAAAACTGGTAATCATTATGTAATCTAATATACTGTATATATATGTAATCGCGAGAGAGTGACTTACGCTAAATCTAACCATGTTCTAGATAAGGTAGAAACCTGAAAAACAAGTACTTATTAGGATCTTGAGTTCAGAATGAATTCAACTTCGGAGGTACATGCCCTGGGGCACGTGGTTTTTGGAGGAGGATGTTTTAAAAATAAATACTTTCGCTTCTGTGAAATGCAGGAACATGGAGAGCTGAAAATGGGCATAAACGTGTCTACTGATATGCTGATTTCAGTAAAAATTTCACTTTTCAGATATAATCCCTGGGGTCATGTTTTTTTGGGAGAGATGTTTTTGCTAGAATTTGCTTTGTGCCTATGGAACGGGCTCAAGTACGAGGTGAAAACTTGGCACAGAATTAGCTGTTGTGGTGTTTAGCTCGAAAAAACTCGAAGTCGATGCTCATGCCCTCAGGGCGAAATATTAGATTGGGACCTTTTCCCCTAATACATTTTCGCTGAAGAGAGACGGGAAAAAGAAAATACGTACATTTGTCTATGAAGTTGTTCTTGGGGTTTTGATTTCAGGAAAAATACAATTTTTAAGTATATATCCTGCAGGGCATATATTTGTGCGGGGAAGAATTCCTCTGAATTTTTTGCACAGACAAAAATAGGAAGGAAAAATTCAGTACTCCAATGGTTGACCTCATTCTAATTTCATGGTATTTTTTTGCTTTCAGGCTCATCCCCTAAGGGCACAGCTTTCAAGAGGAACGTATCTTGAAAATTTTCTTAGTTCCTTGGAATTATTGAAAGTCAGAAAATTAATATCACATAATCAAAAGTAACTTGAGGCCATAATGAATGCGTAAAATGCAGTAGAAATTTTCTTAGAGCTTAGAACGCCGAGGTCGCTTCCATAACGTAAAATGTAAAAGTCATGACGCGAAGAAAATTTAAAAGTTAACATGGAAAAATCGGGATTTCCTCAAACAAAAACACGACGAAATCACATTTATTGCAGCACAAGGCGTATGCACCGACACAATTCTATACCACAGGACATTGCACGCAGTGTGCACGACGGGCAATCTGCCGGATCCACAAGCGGATGAGCGCATCCTCAAGGTATGATCCCCTTGTGGCGGCGATTGTGATGGGCAACGTGACGGAGCTTGGCGAAGTTGCGGAGGCTGGTGAGTCCGGGGGGACCGTGACGGTGGTAGCCGAAAAGGGAGTTCGCGCTCTGCACTTCGCTGCAGGTCAAGAAGCCCATGATCACCACCAGAATCCAGAACAGAGCCTGAGTATTGAAAGAGACGTGGATAGAAAGCCCTTACACCGTATGAAATAAGAATTCCCAATGAAAAATTTTGTATCGTTTCCGGGGGAATTGGTTCCAGTACATAGCGATACAATCTGAATTGGTTTCTCAAAAAAGCTTTTTCAAGCCATGAGTTCCTCTGGAACCATCCTTTTCTTTGAGAACCGTTTAAAAGGCTAAAATGGATCCCTCCACTTCGAGTATATGTCACTGGGACATTCATCACAGGTGTTCCATCTTCATTGGGGAGAGAAGTGGAGCCATTGTTTCATCAAAAGAGCACATCATGCTTCAGTAACTCAATCGCGCTTAATGTGAATATATGAATTACATATGAAGCTTCATTTAAAAAAATTTTTATCGGAACATTATCTTCCAGAATCCGCGAGATCAACTAGCTTAGACCATGCATAAGTGGAATCCTATCGCGCAATGATTTCCCAAGAGGGACAGGACCAGTGCCTGACAAATTTGCCTGCTTTTTCTGAAAGTAGTGAAAAGCAATATTGACAGGTTCTTGACCTATTGTGGCAATGAGTTATCTCCACTCTCTTTCTCAGTAAGAGCTGCTACATTTCTGGCCCTGCATATAGCCAGTTGAAGAACCGAGCTTGTTTGGTTTTTTGCCTCACCTTGTAATTCAAAAATTTCAGAACGAGTGATTCAAGTTTTCCAGAAATGTCTGCCCCCAGTTGAAAGGACGAATTGGGTATGTGTGATGTTGTCTGAAATGCTCTTATCGCATCACTCGATTACGAATTTTTTTTCGCTACGTTTCGAGAAGAATCACTTCACAAATAAATTTAGATTCACTTGTCTAATAAAACAGGCAGCAGTTCAAGATGATTTTCCAAATGGCGAAGGTTTCGAGTTGAATTTCTCAATTTGGATGAGACAGGGGAATGCCTTGCATGCTGATGAAAATGCGCGAAATCGTCTTCCTTTGCGAGCGTTTTGAGGCATTTCTCATTCATTCCATCGAAGGTGTCGACGCTGCTGCCATGGCTGGCATTTCCCGTCGTTACATGGCGTTTGCGATCTGTTTGAATTAATGCGGTATCGAACGCGTAGAAACTACGTGCAGGAAATGCAAGTTTTGAAATAGACGGCTTTCAGTCCTGAATCCAACAGTTCGCAAATTGGATTCATTTTATTCTGCTTAATTCGAACGAAGGAGAAAGATCCCAAACAGCATGTTTCTGTTAATTTTACGTAAACTGAATGTAAATTTTTTGTCCATTTTATATCATTTTTACGCAAACCATTGTCAAGATAATGCCAACATGTTTGCAGAAATGTCACCTCTGTGATACGTAAACGGTAGATGTCATTTTCATGGCAATCGCAAGAAATTTACATTGTTTGCAAAGAATTGATATCTTGTTAACGTAAACATGCTGCTTGGGATTTTTTTGAACATATCAAAGTGAAAACCTAAACTGCCAGAAAAAATCACCATAGACTTGAACGTGGGTATGAAGGAGGAAGTTTGAAATCGCTTACATTCTGGAGTTTCATGTTGCTGAAGGGTTTCTCACGAGGTGTAAGGAAGAATTGAACTCCGACGAAAACAGAAGCTGACCGACGGGGGAACAAAGAGAGACTGACTGATATCCTGTCACTGAGTTGCATTTTATGGAGACCCTCGCTTCCGCCTCCTAACGTTCTCCAAGGTTGAGGCCGAAAAGAAGGAAGGAGGCGGTGCGAGCTGCCTTCCGCGAGGTCAGCGAGGCGGGACAAGGAGGAGATCGAGATACTTTTTTTCATCTCAAATATTATTAGACCCCCTATGGTTAGGTGTGGTATTTTATATTAAGTTTTGATAAATAACTAGAGACAGGTCTCATAACTACATACACCAAGTTTCATATCAGTGCGCAATGTCTAAATTGATTCATCTTATGTTTTAGAAGATTTCGCTTGCTAACTCAAACCTTGACAAGCTGGAGTATCGAGCCATTATCAAATTTCTCACATAAGGCGAAACGCGCACACAGATCTATGTGCGATTGTATGCGGTGTACCTAGGTGCTGCTTCTTCAAAAGCAACGGTTGCCAACTGGGCTCGTGAGTACGCGCATGGGCGAGAGTCGCTTGAAGATGATTCCAGGGCTGGTGCACCACCAATTGCAGTCAACTGCAACAGCGGCTCCTCTGGAGAAGATGGTTACGGAGGATCGACGAGTGTCTGTGGCAAAGATAGCAGAGCTCGTGGGCACCCCTTCCACATTTCCACATCGAATTCTCCATGAACATCTGAATATGAATAAAGTCAGCCAAATGGATCCCATGAATTTTGACTCCAGACGTGCGCCATGCTCGAGCCACTTGCGAAAGGGAGTTGCTACACCCATGCGTTGAAGATCCACCAGGGTTCTTTCCCCGCATTGTCACCGCCGATGAAAGTTGGATCCACCACATCTGAAAGCCAGGCTGAAGCTAAACAATGGAAGCACCCAGACAGTCCCACTCCAAAGCATCCTCTCCAGTCACGATCGGCTGGCAATATCATCATGACTCTCTTCTGGGATGAAAATGGTGTGGACATCAGTTCAAGAAATATCTGCGTGGAAAGTGCTTTGAAAGCAATGATGAGTTGATGTCTTCTATGAGAGAATGGTTTTTATTCCAAAGATTCAGCATTTTACAAATCCCTAGGATACTCGTGAGACTTACCGGCCTGTAATTTCCTGGATGACTCTTTTCGCCCTTCTTAAAGATCGGTACGACGTTTGCTCGTCTCCAGTCATTAGGTACTTCCCCGCGCGAAAAGCTGCTTTCCAATATAATTCTTAGCGGAACCGATATTTCTCTCGCGGTTTCCTTAATGACTCTCGCCGGAATCCCATCGGGGCCGGTCGCCTTGCCCACCGCGTAACTTCCCTATCACACCCATGACCGTCTCCTCGGTGATAGAAATATTCGAAATGTGCGCCGAAGTCACCTCCTCCGAAGTTGGTGCTTCGTCGGATTCCACAGTGAAAACAGTGACATTGACAGTGGCAGTGGTTACCCAAGTTTATGGTCTCTTCGACATGGTCCCTTCTTTTTTAATGATGCAAAGAAATTGAGTCCATCTCAATCTGTCTCTGAATGACATGACTTTTACTATGATATAATAAAGGAAAAAAAAATTTTCCTTTTCACTTGTGACAACACAAATGAATAGGAAATAAAAATTTGCATACAAACTGGTAAATAAAATGTAAATTATTAAAGTAATGACGTGAATAAAATTGAAAAAAATGACATAAAAAATCAGGATTTCCTCATAAAAAAGCACGATAAAATCACGTATATTGCAGCACGAGGTGCATACATCGACACAATTCTATACCACAGGACATTGCAAGCGGTGTGCACGACAGGCAATCCGCTGGATCCACAAGCGGATGAGCGCATCCTCAAGGTATGATCCCCTTGTGGCGGCGATTGTGATGGGCAACGTGACGGAGCTTGGCGAAGTTGCGGAGGCTGGTGAGTCCGGGGGGACCGTGACGGTGGTAGCCGAAAAGGGAGTTCGCGCTCTGCCCTTCGCTGCAGGCCAACAAGCCCATCATCGCCACCAGAATCCAGTACAGAGCCTGAATATAGAAATAGTCAAGGATGGAGAGCCGTTACACCGAATAGAGTGAGAATTCTTAATGAACAATGGCCAATAGTTTCTTAGGGGGAAATGGTTCCGTTATCCAGAAGCAGTGAGAATCACTAGCTCAGACCATGAAAAATTGGAATCCAATCTCTGAACGATTTCCCGAGAGGGACAGGATCAGTGCCTGTCAATTTTACCTGCTTATTCTGAAAGTAATCAAAGCAATACTACCTTCTTTCACAGACTGTAGCCATGAGTTACCTCCACTTTCTTTCTTAGTAACAGATACTACATTTCTAGCCTTGCATATTGCCAGTTGAAGAACCAACTTGTTTTTTTTTTTGCCTCACCCTGTAATTCATACATTTGAAAACGATTAATTCAATTTTTCCGTAAATGTCTGCAGTCCCCACTCACATTCCCCAGTTGAAAGGACGAATTTGGTCTGTGTAATGCTATCTGAATTGCTCTCATCGCACCAATCGATTACGAATGTAGTTTTATTTGCCACAATTCAAGAGGAATCATGAATTTTGAAGTTTACGAATTACTCATAAATTTCAACCAATTTTTCAAATGAAACAGGTTCAAACCATCCTTGCATCTGACGTGGGTTTCGAGTTGAATCTCCCAACTTGAATGAGATGGGGGAACGTCTTTTTTTTCAAACAATTTTATTGCTATATAACCCACTACATAAACAAGTGATAATAATGGTGATAACAAAAAATGGGGAATGTCTTGCAGGTTGATGTTTAACTTTGAAAATGCGTGAAATCGTCCTCCTTTGGGAGCGTTTTGAGGCATTTCTCATTCATGCAGGAAATGAAAGTTTTGAAATTGCCTGCTTTCAATCCTGAATCCAACAGCTCGCTAATTGGATTCATTTTAATCTGCTTAATCGAACGAAGGGAAAATAAAACGTCCTTTTGGTGGCTGTCAACGTGAAACTTTAAACTGTCAGAAAAATCACCATCGATTTGAAGGTGGGTCTGAAGGAGGAAGTTTGGAATCGCTTACATTCTGGAGTTTCATGTTCCTGAGTGGTTTTTTTTCACGAGGTGAAAGGAAAAATTGACAGAGTCCGACGAGGGACAGACGCTGACCGACGGGTGAAAGAAAACAGACTGACCGATCTCCAGTGACGCATGTGCATTTTATGGGGATCCTCTCCTCTGCCTCGTAACTTCCTCCAAGGTCGAGGCGGAAAAAAACGGGAGGAGGCGATGCGAGATGCGTCTGGTCTGCATTCATGGTTGCATTCGCTTTTCGGTGTGCGCGTTAATTCCATTGTCGAATGTCGACTTTGCTGCACTTTAGAGCCGCGATAGAAGTCCGACTTCGAGGACATGGTGTCTCGTGACAGCTGCGGGAAAGAAGGGGGATCGAGAAAAATAGGCTCATTATAGTCAGCGATTGACATTTTCGCAGAAATTAGCCGTTCAAGTGAAGTTCCCTTCTTGCAATTCAATTAGGTGCACAGATATTTCTTTTGTTTAGTCTATTTTAGCCACAAACGAGTGAAATTATGTCGGATATTTCATCCCATTGAAGTAGAAATAAATTGAGTAAGTTTCAACCGTAACAACCGTGCACAAATTTCGAACCTGCGAAGGCCATGTGAACTGCGCACCTCCTCGCCTCGCTCCTCCCCGGTTCCGGGGGGGGGGGGGGGGGGGGGGGGGGGGGGGGGGGGGGGGGAATTTGCGTCGGANGCCCCCCCCGGGTCGGGGGGGGGGGGGGGGGGGGGCGGGGCGGGGCGGGGGGGGGAAATTGCGTCGGAGAGGTATTTTATAGGATTTCTTCTCAGGGATGCTCCATGGCCGGTCGTTATCGTCACGTCGAATCTTCACACTTGGTGAGGGTGAATTTTAATGTTTTGTTCAACTCGAATCCGAAAGCGAAGGAGCTAAACTTGAAACTTGAATTTGTCTCTCAAAACGACCACACATGGAGGAAATAAATAAAAGATTTATGAATTGCGCATGCACGGTCGTAAGTGTCGAATGAGCTAAATGTGGTGTCTCCACCCGCGTTCTTCAGAAGCAAAAATTTTTCTTCGTTAATTGCGTGCAATTGGCTCTGAGATGCAGGAAAGACTGAAGGCAATTGACTTGTCATTCCCTTGTTTCCAGCGTCCGGAAAGTTTTGCTGCCGTAGACAGAACTGTAAAATCCCATTTTTTTCAACTCAGCGAAGACTTCACGAACGCATTTTCTCTAGCACCAATGCCATCTCGTCATGCGCCTTCAAATTCCATCAATCCTATGCGGTACGGAATCGCCAATATACTTATTTTGGGGTACCGTTCCATCCTGGCGAGAGTCAGTCAGTCACATTCAGCAGAGCGCACTTACGCAACACGCATGCGCCATGAAATGATCCATTTTGCAAAACCAGACGGCCCGCACAGGTCACGCCACTGCCTTCCGAGCTCTCGCTCCGGTAGGTTGCCTAGGTTGCCTAGGTTGCTCTGCCGCTCCCTCTAGCATTCATGCCACTTCGTGGGTTTCTTATCGAAGAAACAGATGCACGCTGACTCTGTGTGTTCTCCTCTGTATTTCTTCGACCTTTTTAAATGTAAAAAAATGGTCTTTCTCGCGCGATAACATTGAAGTTCGACTCGGAAGAATGGGAAGAAACAGCGGCCGTGCATGCCCTGTGCGTCACGCAATGGCGGAACCGTCTCGCAGAAGATAATTCATCCTCAGGAATTTTGCGTCACAGGACTCTTTCCTGCATCAGAATCGCCAGTCGAGACGATCAGAGAGCTGAATGCTCCTCGTCTTCCGTCTCCGAGAAAATCGGAGATGAAGGACTTTCTTGGTTGTCCCAAGCCGGCCTCTGGGCCATTATATCCCTCTCTCTATAAGCCATTTGCTTATAATTGCTTGCCATTTGCCATCCTCTCCACTTCATTTTACAATCAGTCTCGCGAATTCGTTCGTAATTATGCTTTCACATATTGGTAGATATTAAATTGACGGACGAAAAAAATGAAAAAGCAGGACAGACCGATTTGCACTGACACTCGTAGTCACCGTTTTTCTGTGGCCGGCTTTTGCAATGGGAGAAAAATCCGGTTGCGCGGAGGAACAGAGCCGGATCCGGTAGCCGGATGGTCCGAGACGAGCTTCGATCGTTCCCGCTGATGAAAGAGAAAATCACCCGAAACCGAAGCCGGAAAAAAAAAGTATGCAACGGGAATTCGACGTTTGATCCGATGTGCTACCAGGTTTAGCTCGTGAGGTCGGCGAAAAGTCTTAGGGTCGACCTCTTATCGCGCATTCGCGATGTCTTTGCCAAAAGGGCAGAAGCCTTTCGCCAAGTCAAAAAGCATGTGACCAATATTGTATGCGAAATTTTTATGTTTCAACATGAGGCTTTTGCGAGTCATCTAAAGGACACTGGTGCAGATAGAAATATTTGATTTAACCTCAGACTAACTTCTTTTCATTAGACATTTCTTTATTTTTCATTTCAGTGGACAAAATGAAATGTAAAAATGTCTACATACATATATACTACAAATATGAACAAGTAAACTGAAGCAATAGAATTGCTAAATAAAATAGGAAATAAATCCACAGAACTTCCTACAAGAGGGCACGAGGAAAGCTCCTTTATTGCCGAATGGAGCGCATACACCAATCCAGTTCCACTGGGCGGAAGTGAAGGCAGCTTGCATGAAAGGCAATCGGCTGGATCCCCAGGCAGGCAAGCGGCTTCTCAGGGTATGATCCCCTTGTTGCGGCGACGACCGTGGTTCGAGATGTGACGGAGCCGCGCGAAGTTGCGGAAGCTGGTCAGCCCGGGCACCCCGTGGCGGTGGTAGCCGAAGAGGGGGTGGGAGGCCTCCGCCGCGCCCGAGGCGATCAGGGTCGCCGTCGCCACCAGAATCCAACACAGAACCTGCATAGCATTTTAAAAAATCCCCATAAGGCTTTCCGCTTGGAGGGCCCCGCCTCGGAAGGGAGGGGAGGCATCTCGATGCTAATGTACATAGGATATATAGGATTTTCGAAGCATGCAATACCTTAACGAAAAGTCCTATAGAAATGTATACAGGGTGTATGATAAGTAACTCCCCATTTTGAAATGCTTGTAACTCTTTTGTTTTTAAACGAAATTTAATGAAAGAAACTGTGAATTATGCACTAGTTAGTGAGGTTTTTATGTGTCTAATCTTCCCACTTCCAGGTATACTCCTGCATTGTCAATACATTTCATTAAGCGAACAGGTACGTTTCCCACGGCTGATCGTAACATGTGTGGAGGTAAGTTATGAAGTGAATGGTTGAGTCTTTCTTCAAGTTCATTAAGATTTCATTCAGTTCAGTAAGAAGGAGTGCCTGGACGAACTGATTCACCAGAGTTCTTGTAAACATTGCGTCCAGTTTTTCAATCTTTTCGGGTGTGTGCAAGGCTGACGGTCGTCGTGATTTGATCTTGTCTGTTACTGAACCGGTTGTCACTAACCTCGGATGACATTTATTTATTTCCTTAGCACCCAGTGAGGCAGAGAGGCCCATTTTGAACCCTCCACCATCGCTGAACTTAAATTATTGATCCTCAAACCTCGTAACAGCAGCTATTTTGGCCCTTTGTTAACTGTTAAGCTCTTACCCATTCTATAACCTGAAGCAAAACACAAACGAAACCGAATACCTCACTAACTGGTGCATAATTCACTGTTTGTTTAATTAAATTTCGTTAAAAATTAAAAGAGCTACAAGCATTTCAAAATAGAGGGTTACTTATCATACACCCTGTACAGGTAAAAATCTTATTGGATCCCATAGGTATACTATACGATCTTATAGGATTGAACAGGGAACCTATAGGCTACCTGCAGAACTCTGCAGGATGCCTATGGGATCTTGTAAGATTCCTTCAGGATCCTAAAGGATACCTATAGGATTCCCAGAAGACTATCTCATAAGGGTGCTCTCTTCCTTCAGGCCATTATTGCAGCGGCAAGGATTGGTGGTCGAAATTGTTTTAAAGCCGTATCGAAAATTAGACTCCATATGGAGGAAGTGCATGATCAAGAACATCAAGAATTCCATTCTCAATCTAGCGACAATATGATATAGGTGATTGTTGCGATGTGTTTAGGCCAAATAAAGAGGAAAGAAAAACATGTTCATTTTCGAAGGTCAATGAATAAGCTTTAAAATGTACCGAAAACCGATATCCAAATGTATCGTATCTATTCCAAGTTCAGATACTTACTTTCAGAAGTATCATGCTGAGTGTTTTTTCACGTGCGAAGAAATTAAAAGCCGCACCTATATCCTCAGCGAGGGACAGAAACTGACAGGCAGGCAAACTGAGCGAAGACTGAGACAGACTCACCGATCAACTTTCCCCAAGGTGTATTTTATAGGGTTCATCCCGTCTGTCCCCCAACTTCCTCCAAGGCTAAGGCCGAAACAAAGGAGGCAGCTCATCGATCTGCTCTCCGCGAGGTCAGCGAGACGGAGCGAGGAGGAGCTTCAGCTGGGCGAGCCTCCGTGGGCACATCATTGAAGGCTGGTGCGTTTTGGCGCTTTAATAGGGATTCCGTGTAGGAAATCTTGTTCGCGAATTCGGTTCCGGGGACTGGGCGGTTTCGTACTGGAAGTTCTTTGCGGTACGTCTGGGGGAAGGAGGAACGGATTGGCTGAGTCTAGTTGGCGATGTGTCATCTCTAGGAAATCAGTTTATTGCACAAAGAGATGACCGGATATTCATTACATTTAAATCTAATTTGCAATCCAGAACTTATCTTCCTTCGAATTTCATGTGGATGAATGAGCGAATTTAGACGAATATAAAAAATTAATTTCAAATCTCCTACATCCATTTACGTAATTGGACTCGCTAAAGCAAATGAATCGCTCGTCACCTCGCTTCACTCTCGGCGATCGCTTCTGAGGCGTGTTCCTCATCGAGCGTTCCCTGGAGGCTCGCTTCCAGGAAATCACGCTCCCTGGAACTATTCGCCGTGCCGGTTTTGGGTTGTAGCCCTAGTCGTGACATGATCGTTTGAAGGGAGCCGTCGCTCTCTGCGTTCAACAGGTGACTCTATACTTGGGTTCGGTCGGTCGAAGGGAAAGATGAAAGAAATAGCGGGAATAAGTCGTGAAAGAGAAGTTGGAAGAGCAGTTTCCAGGGGGATTGTTTCATCGTCAAGTCAGAGCCATTACATTTGTTTTAAATATGTTTGATAGCAGAGGCTTGGTCCAAGCCGATCCTTAACATCCGCAGCCCTTTTTCCTCCTAACTCACCCAGTTTCTAAGTAATACTTTCGCTCTCCGCTCGATTTGTTCGATCTTAATTTCAGCACATTGGCCCTCGGAAATACATTTTTACGGTTCTCAACTCTTTCGAATCCAGAATAATTTTGAGCAAAAAGAGGTTAGTACCCATTTGTGTCCCTCTGAGAGGATGCACTTCAGCCAAAGTATTTATACGGTAACGTTATGCCAGTAAAGAGTGAAAATTTTAAGATGATTTCCCCTTATACCTTGGTACAAAAAGAACAATCTAAAACTAAAAGATTCGTCCCCACTCACCTCCTGTCGTACAAAATCCGAACGGAAGGTTTAGCTGACGCAAGACGGGAAATCATTCTCATCACGCACACTGCCTCAGACAGGAGTGACCGCAAACAAGACACGTCCACCTCTTCTTCCCACGCGAACCAATAGAATTCGACTTGAACAAAAAAAAAATCCTCCCGTTTTCACAGTGACTGTGAAAATGGGAGATTGGGGACCTGTCGAGGAACACTGTGCACCTCGACAGGTCCCCTCTCCCCTTCAAGGACGTGCCGTACCCCGTCCAGGCGCCATTCGCATTCCACAAGCGAAGCCGCGATGCCTCCTTGCTCCTCCCAAGGCCACAACAACGCACTCAGAAACCGAAAGCATCCACGGACGTGATCGCGATGTTATTGTCGAAGACATTCGCATTTCCCTCGGAGACAAGATCTTCCGGCCCAAATCGGGCCCGATCGTGGCAGCTTCAAGGCCCAATGGGCGCGTCCCTGACAGGACATATACTTACCTGGAGTTCATAGCGGAGCCGGAAGCACCCGTTGAAGAGTTGAAGTCATTTACTGATTCACTGATGCTTGAAACAAAATGAAAAAGAGGAACTGAAGCTGTTTATAGGTGTCTGTCGAAATACACCCAGACCAGGTTGTGTCACCAGGATTTAAATCATCGTGAGGAATTTGTGGTAAATTATTTCAATGGATAAAATGGCAAGTTCTAAAGTGCGAAAATCCCACAAATTCGAAGTATCAAAGTAACAGCATTACTTATGTATTTATGCAGAAAGCCAGTTCCCAGAATTTTAACCTGTGCGGCCTAGCAGAGAATGCCGTAAAAAAAAATTTGAGAAATGACCCTATTAGAGTACACTTCAAATAATACGGGTGAATAATGATTTAAAAAAAGGGTATTCGTGTAATTCATTCCCTCTCTACGAGGCTCGCATAGCACTCTTAAGGGTGTGCAGACTCTCCTTACTCTCAGGTGGATGCATGCGAGCACCCAAGGGGTATGCCTTAGTCCTTTCAACAGAAAGTCTGGAGTCAACCTCACCCCACTTTGCTCACCCCTTTGATGACCCCCTCGGGCTAATTATCACCCCGGGGGGTGCTTCAGCTATAAGAAACAGGGTCGGATTAAGGTTTCAGGAGCCCCGAGGCAGAACACACGCCACCCCTGGCCCAATCTTGCAAAGGAGAGGGGTAACCGAAGATGAAATCTTGCCATCTCCTTATCTCGTTTCGCATCACATCCACAGGCGTGGTTTAACCGTGGTTCCCCTAGGCTCGTGCACTGGTTGGCCTATTCATGAGGATGTTATCCGACTGTCCTTTCGCTTTCATTAAGTGAAGCAGCTGGATCCTCACGAAGAGGTGAACTTACCATTACCGATATAAGATGGCACCTCAGTTGCCCACCCAGTGGGTCGCCTGTAAAGAAACTAAGCCACGCCTTTGGGATTTCTTACATAGAGTACCTGCTCGTTTTTCCTTCTTACAGCAAAGCATAATACATTTGAATCGCACGATATTATTATCTAAAGGTGAAAGGCAGCCCAGGAAGACGTCTGGAATATAATGTTTGGAATATAAAGATAATGTCGAGTGTGGTAGGTTTTTCCCGTTTGATGACAGCAAGAGAACGAGAGGTAACCGACTTA
>CAJPEV010004824.1:0-19011 GCA_905338385.1 Darwinula stevensoni
GCATTCAGGAAAGTGAGGCACGTAGTTGAATAGTCGAACACCCGTGCATTGAATGAAGTATGATTTTGAGCTAGGCACGGGTTACAGATCAATTCTTTTCGATCCACCAGACTCGCAGATTCAGCTGGCAGTGTGGTTGGCTATCAAGTTTCTTGTTTGGGGCGGGCGAATACGCTATCTGCGGGTCTTTCTCTCGAGCCGCTTACAGTGGCTGGCGGAATGTAGTGACCCATAAGAGCCCTGAGCAGGCCAGCACGAATGTGGCGTCATGGGATAGCTGAAAGCGTCAGCAGTGTCGCCTAGAAAAAGAAAGATCCCGAAGACTACGAGTTGTGAAGCTTAGAGGCCTCGGCGAGCCGCAGGCCGGCCCATTAGCCAACACTGGAGGCGCGGGGAAGAGGTCGGTAAGAGTTGGTCCCGCGATAGTGCTTCAGGTAGGGTGGGAAGCATGGTGGGACCATGATTCGACTGGGGCCAATCTAATTGAATTTTAAAAAGTCAACCAGTCCAGGCCTCGAGCGGACAGGCAGGCTGACAGACGGCTGGAGGACGTCGGCAATCATTATATTGCACTATAATTATAAAGCACTAAAGCTCACTAAAACGTAAAAAGTCTGATATTTTCTTTCATCCCTATAGCTACTTTTGTACCAAGTTTCAGATTTCTAATTCCTTTAGAACATGGTTACATTTAGCGTCAATCACTCGCTCATTCATTCACGATCAAAAATTCACATAAAATATGTAATATATATATACTAGCGAGTTTGTTTGCCCTAAGGGCAAACAAACTCCCTATGTTCGCGCCTTCGGCGCTCCATTACATTGCATTGCAATTAATTCATATATTCTTTTCAAAATGGCAAACATGTATTTAAAATATGCCACCATTCACATACGCGACACATGGGGACGAAAGTCTACATTTTTTCAAAATCATTTCTTCTATTGTTTCTGTTGCGCCTAATCTTGAAATCTTTGCATGTGTCCCATTTTTAAGAGTGGAGAAGACAGTTTGAAATACTTCCCTCCTATTATATACGCTCATGGGGCATATTTGAGAAGTAGGATTTTTCCTATACTCAGCCCTCAAATATGTACTTATGAGGGAAGTTTAAATTTTCTGTCTCTGTTTCATTAGATAAAAAAATTCAGGAAAATGGGATTGAAAAAAGTGCCTGAATGGGTTTTAAAGAAAATTTTATTTCTTATGAAATTTAGACTCAAGGAACTTCATGCCACCCAGTTTCAGCCTTATACGTTTTCTCTTTTTGCAGGCAATGAAAAATGTATTTGGGAAAGGGACCCACTAAAACCTGTGCACTGAGGAGACGTACAATAGTTGAATTTTTACTTAAATCAACATCACGTCCGTTATGCCTGCGCCAGCTGCTACTTTTCTATTTCTGCCCGATTCGCTGGGTTATGAGAAATTCTTTGAAAACGTTATGTCCGCAAGAAATATGCCCCCCCCCAAAATAATATTTTGGAAATTTTACATTAGACATTTGAGCTCAGTGTGTCAGCAGAAACGTTTTTGCCTAGTTTCAGCTTCCCAAGTGTCTCCATTTAAATGAAGCAAAGAAAACTATTTGAAAGTAGGTTCACCAAAATTGTGTGTCTCAATGGCATGTATCTCCAAAATATAAATTTTTCTAAATGCAGAATGGGAATTGCAACTTATGTCAGTCAATCAGCTACTGACGATCGTCGATATATATAATAAAATTCGATTTTTTCCTTTACTCAGCTATCCTTCAGGCACTTCATTGTCTAGTTTAAACTTTTTATCGCCCTCCGTTTAGTTGGGTCAAAAAATTCCGGAAAATACACCTTTTGCAAAATGTGTGCCCTGAGGCGTTTTCACAATCAATCAATCAAATCAAATCAATCCTCAGTGAACTATATGCCCACAAAGTTTCACTCTAATACGTTTGCCATTTTGCTGGTGAAAAACAATGTTTCGAAAAGCCCATCCAACCGAAAGCTGTGCCTGGAGGGGATGCACCATGAAAGTTGATTACTCCCTTAACTCAATAATATCATGTCACTCATAAGTGTACCAGGTTTCACCTTTCCATTTCCGTCCAATTCACCACGACCAAATTTTTTTAAAATAACCCCTCGAAAAAATCCCCAAGGAGATGTATCGAGACTTAACATTTTTTTAAACTCTTTGTCTCAGTAGTCACATTCATGCAAAGTTCCAGGTTTCCATGTCCATCGGTTTAACTAATGCAAAAAAATTATATGAAAACATCTCCCTTTAAAATGTGTGACCCCAGTGCATCAACTTCCAAAGTCTGAATTTTTATACATGCAGCATCCCAATAGGTAGTTCTGTACCAAGTTTCAGCTTCCCACACTCGCTCAATACGCCAGGACAACAAAAAAATTTGAAAACGGCGGGCCCCCAAAAATATGCCACCAGGCCTGGGACCTAAAAGTTTACATTTTTCTTGAACTCATCGTCTCGGAAGGCGTGTCCATGCCAAGTTTAAACTTTCCATCTATCTCCGTTTTATTCAAGCAAAAATAATATTTTGGATGGGCAATGAGTAACGGAACATGGAAGGCAAGTGAAGCCGAGAAGAGACATGGAATGGCTTGGCAACCTGGGCCTCCAGATTGCCGGTCAGGTGTGCTACCGCTACACCACCGAAATCTGTACATCAAGACGTGCCTCTCGATGCCATTCTCATCCGTCATTATACAGGGTGGGCCGAAAAAAAGTGAACCTCCCTTCGGTTGGTGCTATGTTGCTCAAAAATGCTCTTTTTACTTTTTTGAAGCACTCAAAATGCAGCTGGCTCAATTCTGCACAAAAAAGAATTAAATCTTAACTGTTCTTCCGTCCTTAGTTTGGCATCAAAATGTGTTTGAATGCAATTAGAGGCAAATGGGTTTTCACCGCTCCAGCATCCTGTGCACGCGCCACGTGTGCCTCTTTCTCATTCCCCGGCAGGAAGGGAGTGCGTGCACCAGCAAGTGGCTAGTTGACTTGGTACTGTTGTGGGAAACAGACTTAAGCTGGGAGCTACCATCTGTCTTTCTGTGCAAAGCATCAAAATGTGTTTGAATGCAATTAGAGGCAAATGGGTTTTCACCGCTCCAGCATCCTGTGCACGCGCCACGTGTGCCTCTTTCTCATTCCCCGGCAGGAAGGGAGTGCGTCCACCAGCAAGTGGCTAGTTGACTTGGTACTGTTGTGGGAAACAGACTTAAGCTGGGAGCTACCATCTGTCTTTCTGTGCAACTGTGATATGCTGCGATTTTTGGTCATCCTTTCTCTTCAGTGTCTGCAACTGGTCCATGCTTCATGATTTTTTTTCATTCCAGAGCCATGGGTGTTTATCAAAAGCTGAGTGAGGATGATAAGAGTGTCATTCGTGCACTTCGAAAGAAGAATTTTTCTCTTAACAAGATTCTGGAGTTTGATCCAGAACGTCAGTGGAAGAAAACGACGGTGGCAAAATTCTTGAGAAAACTTCGGGACACAGGCAGCTGTGAACGAAAGCCTGGAAGTGGTCGTCCCAAAACTGTGAGGACAGCTGAAAACATTGCAGCAGTTGAAGAACGAATTTTAAGCCAAGAAGATCGTCCTGGTACCAGTCAGAGTGAGAGGGAAGTGGAAAAAGAAACTGGAATTTCCAGGTCCTCGGTTAGGCGCATTATCAAGAGGGATCTGAACTTGAAAGTTTTCAAGCGTGTTAGGGTTCAAGAGCTGAAGCAGGAAGCCCAACAGAAGCGCAAGATTCGTTGTAAAGAGCTCCTTGACCATTTTCTCACCAATGAAGATGTGGAAGATATCTTCTTTACTGACGAAAAACTCTTCACTGTGAGGAGTCCCAAGAACTCCCAAAATGACCGTGTTCATGCTGCTACTCAGAAGAAAGTTCACATTGCAGCCAATCGTCTTCTCCGTGAAGCTCAACATTTCACCCAGTCAGTCATGGTCTCACTGGGAGCTTCTTCCAGGCACAAGACGTCAGTGATTTTTGTGGAACGTGGAGCAAAGATCAATGCTAGTTATTATCAGCGAGAAATTCTGTCACCCATGCTAGCAGAGATTCAAGAGTTAAATCCTAATTTTGTTTTTCAGCAGGATGGCGCCCCTGCCCACACAGCTAAAACAACTGTTGCTTTTTTGACTGAAACCTGTGATGAGAACTTCATCAAACCAAATCAGTGGCCACCATCCAGTCCAGATCTCAACCCAATTGATTACTTTGTTTGGGCTGCCTTGCAGGAAAAAGTTTATCGAGGTGAAAAGGTTCGTGATGTGGAAGATCTCAAGCAACGAATCCTGTTGGCTTAAGGAAGAGTTGCCACAGGAGTCCATTACTATAGCAATTAAAACATGGAGAGATCGCTTACGTACTGTTAGGAGAAATGGAGGTGGTCATGAAGAGCATCTTTTTCAACACTGAAGTGATGAATTTTTTTTGTCTGGTATGAGCAAGAGCAAAGCAGGTGCATTAGGAGTGGTTGTGCAGCGTCTATGGAAGATTTTTATGTTTAACTCTTTTCATGCAAGTGCATTTTGTGTGAGAACAAATTGTTTTGTGGCAAATAATATTATATACACAGTGATATCATCATTTTTAAGTTTTGGCCAAATGCTTGGGAGAAATGATCTTTCCAAAATGGTTCACTTTCTTTGGCCCACCCTGTATACCTGTCTTTCCTTTTCTGCGATGATGCCCCAGGTAACCCAAGAGACTGTACCCACGTCCCCAGGATCTGAGAATATGCCAAGGACGCAAGCCATATGGCTTGTGTCATCAGGGGTTCAATGATCCATATCGGCTAGGTAGTATAAATATTTGCCAACCTTTGCCCGTGTGTCCAGTGCATCATGAGTCTTAGCCTGTCTTTGCCAGCATTGACCCTTCCTTGTAGCAGACAAGGCCGTGTACATCCCTTAGGTTGACATTACGTCGGCCACATGTCGACCACATGTCGACCCATGGGAGCACACTATCCAGTCTTTATTTTCCATTCGCGTTTAGACGAGCAAGCAAGTTGGTTTGGCTTTTCTCCTTGTTACTGGTTATCTCGATCCTGTGCGAGCAAGGATATTGTCTCAGAAGCACGTGTTTCATCTGTAAACCTTTAATTAATAAAATTGGCTTGGGACTGGGAAGTATTAATGATGAGTGGGGAAAATCCATTAAGATTCCTCCAAAATTAAAAGTTTGCCCCCCCCTCCAATTTTCTCTTTACACATTTTAGAGTACTTCAAAGAATTCTCCCGACAAGCAGATGTTTGTATCGCGCCAAAAAGGTGAAATTTGACAAATGCTTCTTTTGCCATGCCAAAACCTCGAGCCTCAATCGATACTGCATAGGCTGGTTGAATGCCCTTTTTTAAAAAAATTTGGAACGAGGTTTCTTCGCTATGCCACTTTCCCACTCGGATAAAAATAACCCCAGAATACATCATTTTCGGGTATACATAGGGTTCAATGCATTTCGAATCAATTAACGTAATTCTTATTGTGGGAGAGCACTATATAATCGTTTGCAGTATCCAAAAACTACTACCATTCAGATGAATTCACGACGAAATTGGAATACCAGCGCTAGCTGAAAAAGCTATCGCCATGCAAAAAAAATAATTTGGAGAAATGGCAAAACAAATGGAAATTTCTACCAGCTCCAACTAAGGGACAGGCCATCCTTTATCCTCTGTCTTCTGCAGTCTCCTCATCTTGATTCTTTTCCACCGTTAAGAAATTAAAAGCCTCCGTATGCCACCCCACCCCCTTCCCATTCTAAAGTCGGTGTTTTTGTTATTTTTTTACTACCTTTTCTTCTTTGGCTGCAGCCTGTGGATTTCTTTGTTTGCATTGTCTTTTTTCGTTTTATATTATTACTTTGATCTTTCATTTTATCTCTTACGGTTTATAGCCCCTGTTCACGTACAATGGCTATGAAAAAAAAAGATAATGAAAATAATGTAGAAAATAATGTAGAATAATGAATAATGTAGAATAATGAATAATATAAAATTGGCTTTCTCGGAAAGGCGACTCATGACTCCAGGCATCTCAGAATTTCGACATCCTCGACAAAGTCAAATAAACGGTGAGGCGTTGATACGGACAAGGCACATTTCATAATCACGAATTAGTCAAAGCTTCGACGAAGTAATTGAATTGTAACTTTCGCCTTTGCCCCCTCCATGTCCCGCCCTGCCACCTTTGCCCCCTGCCTCCCCCCTCACTTGGGTCTTCTTACAGTGCGTGTATTCCATTCACCATGCTGCGGCAATGGAAGGGAAAGATAAAGGTTTCCACATGAAAAAAGATTTATTGTCTCGAGATATTTGCACAAGACGCACAACAGGTCAGTCAACAAAGGACATTATCAGAATATTAGGAATTATTACGGCAGACGAGACTGATGCCTGACAGTCCTCATACGATACTCATAAAACCGCCCTGAGATGCGAACGATTAAAGGCAAGTACAGCCGACCCTCGATATACCACCACTCTCGCTTCCAGCCGACTCCTTCCTAAGAAGGAATCATCCTTATAGGTTTACCTTACGCACTATAGCAGCACCTCCTTACCCGTCATCCGCCGACCCCTTCACTTCCACAGACGTGAATTACCCAGCATAAAGCCTCATTCGATATCACGCCAAACAGCATACTTTGCCAGCCAAAAAAATGTCATGCTGCCGTTAGCGCCCTTCGGGCGCATGATGGCAAGATTTTGGGGCATGGAAGCATTCGAATGGACCTGANGGATATTAGAGAGGGGCGTTTAGGGTCGCCTAATCCGGCCTAATTCCGCCTTTTCCTTCAAAGAATTGAAATGTCTAATTTGCATTACTATATACAAAGCTTCTCGTAAGACGACATTTCAAGTTTCTTTGTTATCGGGGTAAAATTGGGGTAAAATAACGGCTTTAATGTGAAGGATTAATTGTAACGGTGCCGTTGGAAATAGGTGCATGTGGTCGCAAGTCAGTCAAACTTTCCGAATAATTTTTCAGGGTTTTGCGAAAATAAAGTTTGTGGTGCAAAGAAGCTATACTCATTAAAATAAACGAATAGATTTAATCATGGATGGAATAGACAGAATTTTTTTTCTTCAAGGTTGTGCTGTTGGTGTATTCTGAGGTGCGCACCATTGGCAGCGTGGATCAGTGTCTCTTTTCGTGCCTATTGTGGCAAACATGAAATATGGGCGCCAACTCTCGGATGATCATGCAGCCAGCACGTGTGTTCGTCATGTTTCCCCCCACCCCCATTTTATTTTGACAAAATATTTGCAACGGTCACAAATGACTCAGCTTCATGATAACCTCCCCAGTATAAAAACGATCTTCAGTTCCAGAGAGAGGCAGTCAGTTGCTTGCACGACTCTGCAACTGGAGCTAGGAGCCCCCTCTAAGATTCTGAGCCTGCTACGAGTCTACGACCGGACGACTCCTCCAAAGCTCGGCTGATCCGATTCCATTCGTGTATCCACCCATAAAGGAAATGGAACGGCTCAGAAGGCACTTCTCCATTTGTGAGTAAACGACCGCCAATCTGTCTGCTGGTCACGAACCTCGAGCTCTGTTGACATCGGCGTACGTACCACTTGCTCGGTTTGACCTCCACTAAAACCTCGAGCCAGGACGTACTACAAGGGTATGAGATCCGCGAATCCGAACGACTCCCTCGGGACCTTGGTGTCTCCAGACGGCAGAATTCCAGTTTTTATTCGACTGCCCGACTCGGTTTGATCGCTGATCCAAACCTCGAGCGGAAGTGCTACCGGATTGTAGCACCGGTAATCCTTTCCATACGGATAGGAAGACCTCTGGACCTAGGTGTCTGCAGACGTTAGAATTTCCACGGTTAATCGACTCCTCACTTGAGGCTGGCACCTATTTGAGTAGAGCTCGATTCTACCTGAAATTTCGTTGCAGCAACTGAACGAGGAAAGGACTCCGGGTTCCCCGAGACCCGTAGGTGCGGAAACATTGGAGGACAGCAAGACGTCGTTTGTATTTCACATCTTTACAAGAAGATTTGTAACACTCGAACAGCCCCTGAATCTCATAAAACTTGTAGTCATCCGTAGTCTCTGAATAAACCAGGCCCATATATCCATCAGACTACCATCGTGTTCATTTACCCACCTGCCAAATCTTTTTCTGATAAAAGTACGGCAATTAGCCGTCTGCGGGAGATTTCCCGATTTAACTTGCATAAACGTAACACTATTTTATGGTCGCGTCTTCGACTCTCGATTGTCCAGGAACATGTTTCACTCATTATTTCATTTCCGAAGTGGCAAAATTGTATTATAAGTATTTCCATCTACCCTGAATGGACATATTTGAAAAGTAGGATCTGCATTCCGCAATGGAACAGGTACTTCTGCTTAAAGTTTCATCGTTCTACAGTTCTCTTTTCATTGGATATAAATATTCATGGCTTAGAGAAATCAAATACCCCTTAAATCGGTTCAAATGGAGTTTAGGGAAATCAACAGAGGAGCGGAACTTACGTGACTACTCCAAGGTGGTCAAGGTATCATGGTTTGAAGAGACAATGCCGTTCAAAAGAGAGGTGCTGGTTGGCCCGATGCGTCAGACGCGGATGTTGAACGTGGGCAAAAGTCCACTTCGCATAACCGCAGTAAGTCAATTCGCCAAATTGCAGCACAATCGCTAGTATCAGATATCGATTTGATAGCAGCTACCAGTACTTCAAATGCGATACCTGATCATTGATCATACCTGCAGATAACGTCGCATGGATAGCACAGAACGGATGATAGAGGATGCGCTTCGTCATTCAGAAACCTCATTCTACAAGTACTACAGCAGTACTATTTCGGAGATAGAGCCTGATTTTTTTAACGACTTGGGCAGCCAATAGGGTCTTCACTGCCGATACTGCCATCTCGGACCAACCACGACAACATGGTTCTTGACATCCCACAATTATGCAATAGTAATTCTCCTAGAAGATAATTCCATCTCGGAAATGGAGCCGCACCCAATCTCAGGTACGATCCCACAACCAGACCAATTTGTCTTGCAAGGAGACTGGGGTTTTATAGAGTCATCATCTCTTTACGAGTTTTTTCCGGGTGGAAAAAATGTATTTGGAAAAGCGACCCAACCAAAAGCTGTGCTCTGAGGAGATGTATCAAAAAACTTTAATTTTTCCTAAAATCAATATCATGCCAGTGATGCATGCGCCAGCTACTTTTCTATGTCTGCCCTGTGCCCACGAAGTTTCAATATTATACGTTTGCCCTTTTCTCTGGTGAAAAAACATGCTTGGAAAAAGCCGACCCACCCAAAAGCCATGCCCGGAGGGGATGTCCCATGAAAACTTAATACTCCCTCAGCGCAGTAATATCCTCACTTATACGAGTGCCAAGTTTCACCTTTCCAATTTCCACCAATTCAACAAAACAACTTTTTTTCAAAACATCGCCCTTCGAAAAAATTCCCCCAGGGAATATATCCAGACTTAATATTTTTCTTTAACTCTTTGTTTCAGAAGTCACATTCATGCAAAGTTTCAGCTTTCCATGTTCATCAGTTTAACTGATGCAAAAAAATTATTAGAAAACATCTCCCTTTGAAATTTGTGCCCCCAGGGCATTTAATTCTAAAGTCTGAAGTTTTCTCCAGCATCCCAACTGGTAGTTATGTACCAATTTTCATCTTTCCACACTATCTCAATACACCAGGACAAAAATACTTTAAAACGTCTGCTCACAAAATTATGCCCCAATGGTATGGATCTAAAATTTTTAATTTTTCCTGAACTCATCCTTTCAGCAGGCACGTCTATGCCAAGTTTCAGTTTTCCATGTCTCTCCGTTTTACTCAAGCAAAAATAATGTTATAAGGGGGTGAATGTGTAACGGGACATGGTAGGCAAAAAAAGCCAAAAGAAGGCCAAGGAATGGCCGGGAATTGAACACGGCCCTTCGGTTTGCTAGTTATAAATGAAACTACTAGACCCAGGACATCAAATTGCCTCTCTGAACGCTTTCCTCATCTGTCACAAAATATATTTAGGAAAAACGTTTCCCCCCAAAATTTGTACCCCCAGGGCGTGTACCTCCAAAGTGGGATTTTTTTTAACTCTGCAACTCAAAAGGTACATATGTACCAAGTTTCAGATTTCTAACCCATCTAGAACATGGTTAGAATTAGCGTCAGTCTGACAATCAGGCAAGATCGTCTATATATATTTGATACTATCGAGTTTCTTTGCCTTTCGGGCAAACAAACTCGCTATGGTCGCGCCTCCGGCGCTCCCTTACCTTGAATAGTGATTATTTCATTCATTTTTTGCGAAATAGGAAACACGTATTTAAAGTACGTCCCCATTGAAATACGGGACGTAAGGGGTTGAATGCCTTGATTTTTTTCATCAAAATCATTACCTCTATGATTCTGGGTGGCTAACTTGAAATATTTTCTTGTGTTCCTTTTTGTAAGGGTGGAGAATACATTTTGAAAAACTTCCCTCCAATAATCTACGCTAAGGATACACATTTCAAAATTACGATTTCTCCTCTCCTCAGCCATCAAACAGGTACTTCTGAGGGAAGTTTAAATTTTCTGTCTCCATTTCGCTGGGTCAAAAAAAATCAGGAAAATGGGACTGAAAAAAGTGCTCTAATGGTGTTAACGAATTTTTATTATTATTTTGAAATGTAGACTCAGGGAACTCCATGCCACCCAGTTTCAGCCTTATACGTTTCCCTTTTTTGCTGACGATGAAAAACATATTTGGAAAAGCAACCCATCCAAAAGCTGTGCTCTGGGGAAACGCTCAGCAAAAGTTGAATTTTTTCTTAAATCAACATCACGTCCGTTATGCGTGCGACAGTTGCTATTTTTCTATTTCTGTCCGATTCGCTAGGATATTAAAAATTCTTTGAAAACGTTTCGTCCCCAGAAATATGCCCCTAAAAATATTTTGGAATTTTGACATTTGAACTGAGTGCTTCAGCAGTCACGTTCTTGCCATGTTACAGCATTCCATTGGTCTCTGTTCGTTTGAAGCAAAGAGAAGTATATAAAAAATATGTTCCCCGAAAAGGCGTGCTATTATCTACGATGATGATTAATTCATTTGCAATATCCGTTTCGTCCAATCTGGTAAAACTCCTGGGGTCAAAGGATTAATAATTGCTCTGTCAGATTACTTCCCGTTATGTGATGTCATTGAGAAACTAAAAAAGCAAATATTTAGCTTATTAAAAAAAAGAGGCACCTAAATATATAACTGTATCGTTTATTGTACATCTATACCAGCTCAAATACTTTATAGTAAACATTTCTTAGAAACGTGCTGCATAAAAATATTTTTGTCGTGTTGAAATAGAGCTTAAAATAAAGAATTTCCTTGAATAATCTTTCTAGAGAATCATAACGAACTTTCAGTTTTCTGTTTACCGAATATCAGTTATTTATTCTTCCCTTTTGAAGCTTCATGAGTAGTCATTTCTGCTCGCCTTCCAGGGGATATCTGGTGATTTGGGAAATGTTCATCGCACATTGGAAATTATCTTCGATGGATTCTATATCCCACTTGAGCTGCTTAGATCAAATTTTCACTTAGTATTCGGAAGGTGCACTATCACCATACACAGGCAACATCCGTTCAAGAACCCTTGGTCCATTCCCTTACATTGTGAGAAATGTGATGTTTGTTTAGCGTGAGTATGTTGATTTACACTGCGACCACGTCGCAAGTTTCGAACGGAATGACCTGGAGCTGCTCTCACACTGCGCAGGAGCGTGTCAGAAAGCGGTTACAACTCCGGTTATGTGCCAGAAAATGGAGGACCTGGTCATGCAGAACATGCGTTTGAAGGTGTGCATGATTGCTCGAGAATGCAACTTGTCGGAACCATCCGTTTTCACCATCCTCCATGATCACCTGGGCATGTCGACGGTCAGTTCTCGCTGGGTTCCGAGAATATTCACTCCACTTCAGAATCAGTGCACGGTTCACTTTTCTGAGGAGAATTTGGAGCCGTATGAAGCGGATCCAGAAACATTCCTCTCAAGACTCGTTAGAGGCGATGCAACGAAATACATAACTGGGATCCTGAAACAAAACTGGAGTCCTTGTAATGCGAACATTATGGTTCGCCCCCTCCAAATAAATTTCGGACACAACCGTGGGCTGGGAAGATCGCGACCACCGTCTTTTGGGATTCGTAGGGAATTTTGCTGGTGGACTAAATGCCACACGAGACAACAATCACTGGGGATGCCTATGCTGCTGTGCTGCGGAATTTTAAGGAGACCATGAAGGACAAACGATGAGAGAAATTGACAGAGTGCCGTGATGCTTCACAACAACGCTCCTGTTTCAGGAATTACACCACCCACCCTACAGCCTCGACCTCCCCCCAAGTGATTATGTTCTGTTCCGAAACCTGAAGAAACACCTGCATGGACGTCGGTTTTCATGTGACGATGATCTCAAGACAAATACTGTTCTTATATTTTTCAGGGATTTCCTCTCTGCCCGTGACATGGAGGAAGTGCATCAAACTCAAGGGCGACTATATTGAGAAACTGAAAATATGTTTGTTCTATCTCACATCCTTCATGACAAGGTAGATTATATATCTAGTGCCCCTCGTACGGTCAGAGGAGAAATCAAAGGGGACAAGACTAAAAAAAAAGGCTGGTGCTGGAAAATACGGAGGAAAAGCTATTCCTCTTTCTGCAGGACCATATATTTGAGTGCACATTCGAAAGGCCTTTTCTTAGGTATTGTGATCATAAGAAAATTATTTTATGCATGTTTGGGCCTTACAAAATCATCCTTTTCACCGAGGGCAGTGATAATTATTATGCAACGTGATGAAGTGTTTATCAATATTTCAAGTCAGTGGGGTTTCGACAGAACTCTCCCTTATCATTCGAGGGTGTGCCCTTTCGAAATGAAGTTTGCAAATCCGCTAATGAAAGGGAGTAGAGGCAACTTCCACTGAAAATTGCAGTTACGCTCTCACCTCGCCGTCTCACGGATGAATCAGAAGACGACAGTTACCTTGTTAATCGCAAGGGAGCGGTGGCATCGCTCAATGCAGTGCAGTGCAGTGGGTTGGTTCATTTCCCGTGGTTGAGGTATCGTGTGTGGGCGCCGACACTTATGTGTGTTATAGATTGCAATGGATAACACTCTCGCTAGGGTTGGACGATGTGCTCCACGAAGTATGCTTCCTTTAAACTATAACCCTAGGTAAACATTTTTTCATTCTATGGCAGGGGTCGGGATCCTAAGGCTCATGAGCCAAATTTGGCTTGTGAGTTGAAAAGATTAGGTCATGAATCATGGCCGAAAAGCATGGTTGTTCCTTATTTTTCTTATGTATGAAAGAATGCACAAGTCTGTCAGTTGCCAACTGCAGAAAGAAATATGTTGTTTATGAAAACAACACAGCACTTAGCTCAATATTAACATGGCTTACATGGCGCTCAGCTAAGGTGTCGTTTCATCAAAAATCATGCAGCATTTGAAGGAAATTGATTGAACGTCATATAAATGTAATCCTAAAGCATATATTTGATATACATCTGACAAAGGCTTGAACCCAAGGTTTGCACAACCGAAGCTAGATGATGCCAAAGTAGTGGCACATTGCTTGTTAATTATTGATACACTTGCAACAGTCCGAAGTAACTTCTCCACACTAGCCGACCTTTCTCCACATAAACAAGAGGGAAGATATTCGAATTATTTAACAAGTCGTTCTTAAGAGGTAACCTAGTCCAAGAAGTCACCAGAGAACTCAGGTTCGAAAGATTGTTGATCTCGGCGGGTGGTTCAATTTTGTAGGTCACTTTATGCAGGAGAAGAGTGCATTGGAAAAGAGGAAAATTATTATAATCGATCATGTGAGAAGGGAATTCAATGCAGCGCGTGTTTTGCTACTGAGTTTGAGATAGTTGTGGATATGATGACAATTTCAGTAGAATGACGATTACCGCACGCTTCCCCAGCATACAATTCCGTAAAAGGGAAGATTCAACCAGACTATTTGGTTCCACAATCTTCACAGACCCCTTACCAAGGGACCAGGGATTTACTTAGACTGGATGCAATGTAAGTGATGAAAAGACTGTATCAAAAATGTGACTCAAATCGTCGACACAAGTCTCAAAAAATGATCCTCACCTTACGATAACACGGAGCCTCTAATTTCCTGTAGCAGATTCTTAGTAGGCCCCATCGTCAAGCTCATACCATGTTGGTTCTTCTTTCAGAATGTTCTGTTTTTTTTTGGAGAGAGAATGACAGCAAAACATTTTTGAAGTCGAATATTTGAGGAGAAAATTAAATTAATAAAAATGACACCTGTACGTATTCTCCTTTAATGTGTACTATGTAATCGAAATACACTATTACAAACATTATTGGGACCAATGATGATTTAGGCAAGCACCTATCACCCCTCATTCAAACCCCGTCAGCTTCTATCCATGAGCCATACTGGCAATCACTGACAGTAACAGACTGCAGAATATTTTTTGGCTACCATTATGCCCTCTGCCACACGAGCTCTGAGACACTCTGTCATCGTCGAAGGGGGATTGTCCAAATAATGACCCAATACTGTATATTGCAAATAATAAAAAAACAGCTTCTAGCAGCAATATCATATCTGAACTGTCACTCGGCCAGCACTGATATAGTCCTTCTTTTGTATGACGTTAATCACCTGTCAATTTCGTCCACAATATCCATAAAAGCCTGGGATCCTGGAACCATCCATACAAAAGGAAACGTAGGCGAACCCCCTCACTGCTACCATGTGCGATTAACTCTCTGCTATTGATTAACAAACATTGGATCAAGTCGGATTACTACTTCCAGAGCCAGTATCCATGCATGGCATTTGTACGTTGCCTGCTCGAGAGTTCAGTCAGAGTATTTGCAGAAGATTCAGGTTATCGATTGACCAAAGCAGGGGAAAACTGATGCTCGCACCGTTACTAACGAGGTGGTCCTTAAAGAAGCACTTCTTTTGTTTGTGAAATACGTTCGTCAGGGCTATTTCTGTACATTATGATATGAACTTTCTGCTTCATTCCCACGTGTGTCCTGTTTCCTTACATTTTGTAGTTCTTACCATTTTTATTTATTCGTATTGAACTAATTTTGGTTGTAATTTTCGCATAGTGGCAGATGTAACACGCCATGCCTCAGCATATCTTTCGTGCACATATGCTCCATAATGACCTGTATATCAAAGTTTGGTGATCCTACTGTAGTGATCCAGCAATGGGAATACTACGGGGTGCTGTAATGCAAGTTGCCGGGAGGGGAGAGTTGGATGGCATGAGAGGACGAAAAAAAGGCCGTCGTAGATTCCCAGCCAGATTCACAATATTCCCATTCAGGTCCATTATCAGTGTCGATAAAACACCATGGGCCATGATAGGATTCCTTGGGATTGCGACAAAACCGGTGGCCACCATCTAGTTCGTCTGAAAATCCGAATTCTAGTTCACGACACTGGTATTCGCCTTCTCGACACGGGCTCAGCCAAGCCTTGCAGGGATATCCCGATATCGTCAAGTTCAACTTCCCCACATATTCCCCTCCGGGCCCGCTCAGCTTGCATTCCGGTGGATCAGCAAGATAAAGGAGTAACATCAGCATTAATGGATCGTCATTCCATATGGCAGACGCACAAAGAGACATACTTGGATCGTGGCAGAAGAGGATGTCACAATATTCCTATATCGTATTGGGCTCGGGGACAAAGCACCAAGGCCTGTCCCAGCGCACCGGATTCCGACAGTAATTCTCTTGGGATATCGAAGGCATGACGTTATAATAGGATGTGGAGTGCGGGTAAGTGAAATCGCAAGGGGAATAGGTGATATTATCCCATCTTAGGCAAGCCAATGTCACATTCTCGTATCTCTGTCCAGGATGCACCGCAAAATAGGGAGCGAACTTGAGTAACGAAACGTCGCGGAAAAGGAAAAGCACAGCGAAAATGGCCCCGAGTTTGCCATTCTGCTGATTAAGTCTCATGGTTGCAGGGGATCGCTCGGAAGGACGAGAATGACTCTAGTCGGAGGCATACGGATGGACTCTTAAATCTTGAAATGGATTACAGTGACGTCAACAGGAACCTTGTGCTGACCTTGGTGGTCGCCTACTATTGATTTTTGTTCGTATGAAAAATGTATGGAATCTCTGGTGGGGGCCTAAGTTGATCGATGCTTAAACTCCATATTCTTCAGCATTTTATTACTTGTGGGGGAAAAGGTAAGGCCATGGTGAGCCATAGTTTATCTGAACATAAACTGCAAAGTTGTGGAGTTGCGGTTGGGTTCTTGGGAAGTACAGGACGACTCGGGTGGCAGGCAAAAGAAGGCGACGGGGAATGAATGGGGGGGGAAGGGAGAGGGGGGGCCGGACCGCCGAGCTAGGAGACCGCAGAGTGTTGGTTTTTCCTCATGCCGGTGAGGATGTAATACAATTTTCAATGGAAGTTGATTCATGATGTTACCTTCCTGGCTTGGTTTTCGCCGAGAGTCTCACCTGGCTCGTGCTGTGTATGCACCTGCCATATCGGCCTCATTCATTTTCCTCATTTGATTCTTTCCGGGAAAGTCTGAAGCATTGCATCGACCACCTTCAGTGAAAGCTACGTGATGAGAAAATACTAATTTAAAACATGTTTGTTTTTGGCACTTAGATTTACTTTCTTCCCTTCTTCTTCAAGGTTTTGGTAGCATATATTTTATTTCACTCCCACATATCAAAACGTAAGGAATCTACGAATATGACTGGGTCTACCTCAGTTTAAAAAGAGCGTGATCCCTCTCCATGACATCGCTCGACCACACACCGTTCGTGCAACAATGGCTACCGTTGAAAAGCTTTGTTGGGAGATCTTTGATCACACTCCATACGTTCCAGACCTGCCACCATGTCATTTACACGGATTATCGCTAAAAATGACATGGCATCGAGGGGCCGGCGTTACTTGCATAGTGCAGCTGAAATGCAGAGAGTGAATCAGTTACGTAAGAAGCATTCACGCACTGGCCTTGCAAACACAATTGATTGTGTTACAAATTTAGGAAAACAGGTGCCGATCATCCATCCAATGTGAAGTTCTAAATATGAATCAAATGGTGAGAACATCAAGCAAGCCCAAATAAATCATAATGGTTGTCAAACTTCCAACGCTTTCTACGGACTACCCAGAGCATACTGAAGAAATGTGCATTCACGGGTTGACGAAATATACAGCGTCCCGGTTCTTCGGCCTTACCTAGCAGCACGGAATTATGCGTTTGCAACCCAATTGTCCGCGTCACACATCAGGACATTGAATAGGTCACTTTTATGGACCATTCTCGAGGGATAGCTACATGAAACGTGGTGTTGATTTCCCAAGAGTGTTCACTGCATGGGCCTCTTTTGAGGTTACCGTAGATTCTACTGCATCAGCATCAGCACGTCCTCTTGAAGTCAGACGGGTCCCCTGCAGGAAATGTTCACTTCCCTTCACAAGTGTTCAGCAAGAATCATAAAGACCCCCGTTGTATTCTCGCCAGGACGGGGTTAGGATGTGTCCCAGGATCCCACGAATTTCCGCATACGGGAAAGTGTGTTCTCAGGATGGGTTGAATCGTCGTATTTTCGATGGTGGGGATTTATACTCATTGCGCAACAGAATAAGTATTCTAATACTTATTCTAATACTCATTCTAATACTTATTCTAATACTTATTCTAATACTTATTCTAATACTTATTCTAATACTTATTCTAATACTTGTACTAATATTCTAATACTTGTATTCTAATACTAATATGAATTATTCACAATCCAAGGTAATGGCGCGCCGAAGGCGCGCCATTACCTTGGATTGTGAATAATTCATTTATTCTTTGCGAAATGGCCAACACGTATTTAAAGTACGTCCCCATTGAAATACGTGACATGTGGGGACGAAAGTCTTGATTTTTATCAAAACCGTTACTTCTATGATTTCTAGTGTGATTCACTTGAAATCTTTTCATGTGTCCCTATTTGTAATCGTGAAGAATACATTTCGAGTTACTTCCCTCCTATAATCTATGCTAAGGGGACATATATGAAAAATAGGTTTTTTCTTGTACTTAGCCATTAAATTGGTACTTCTGAGAGAAGTTTACATTTTCAGTCTCTGTTTCAGTGGCTAACTGGAAAAAATCAGGAAAATGGGACTTAAAAATGTGCCCTGATGGGTTTTAGCGAAATTTTTTTTCCATATGAAATGTAGACTCAGGGAACTGCATGCCATACAATTTCAGCCTAATACGTTCCCATTCTTGCTGGCGATAAAAAACGTATTTGGTAAAGCGAAGCAAAAGTTGAATTTTTCCTTAAATCAACATTACGTCCATTATGTGTGTGCCAGCTGCTACTTTTCTATTTCTGCCCGATTCGCTAGGATATTAAAAATTATTTGCAGAAATTACGTCCCCAAGATATATCCCCACCAAAAAAATCAAATATTTTGGTCATTGGACATTTTTCCTGAGCTCAGTGCGTCAGCAGTCACGTTCTTGCCAAGTTTCAGCTTTCCATGTGGCTCCGTTTCATTGAAGCAAAGAGAACTATTGGAAAATATGTTCACCGAAAAGTTGTGCTCCTATGGAATGTATCCCCAGAGTAGAATTTTTCCTGAACTAAGCGTGCGAATAGCTACTTATGTCAGTCAGCGACTCACGATCGTCTACATACAGAATAATAAAAGTATAATTGTTTCTTTACTCATCTATTCATCAGGTACTTCTGTGTCAAGTTTAAACTTTCTAGCACCCTCCGTTTTGCTGTATCAGAAAATTCAGGAAAATTTGCAAATTATATGCCCTCGGGCGTATTAACCGAAAATTACCATTTTTACCGAAATCAAACCTCAGTGAACTACATGCCCACTAAGTTTCAATATTATACGTTTGCCTTTTTCGCTGGTGAAAAATCATGTTTGGA
>CAJPEV010004825.1:0-12144 GCA_905338385.1 Darwinula stevensoni
ATGTGGGCAGTGTAAGTTGGCCAATTTTGACTCAGATGTAGTACATGAAGTAATTTAGCAAACCGACTAAATGGGACCCGAAGAAGCTAGTAAACAATCATTCAGCCTATGATAGCGGAGTTAGACGATAGGGGATGTATAATCCCAAGGGTAGAGATGAATAGGAAGGATGCTGCGGGGTGCAAGGACGATACCGATAATACTTATATCGACGGTGTTTCCATCGACACCGTGTCGATACGAGCCGTTAAATAACTCAGCGATTCCACATCGTATGCAACCCCTGAATAAATGTTTTATACAGGGAGAGTAAGATACCCGAAACGGGCTTCGGGTATTCGACTTCGAGTGAACCTCGCCTTCGTCCTCGGATCAATCTTTCCTGACTATCAGATAGAACTAGCCCGCCAGCTGATGCGATATGCAAGCAACATGGTTATCCGACTTCTTCTCCCTCAACCTACACGTATCACTCGCAAGCAACAAGCCTACATGAATATGGTGAGCTCAAAGTTCTCCATCCCCGTACTAAAACGAAGACAATTTTTTAGATGGAGTTTTGGAGTCCGAATCATCTACAGATATGTTATGGTATCTCAGTCGTAGTGGTTCTATGTGCCTGCATACTTGGGCCCCGTAGGTTGTCCTTCAGTACCGAGCTAGTACACAATCATTCAAGCCATGATGGAGGAGGGAAACGGTAGGGAATGTCAAACCCCGAGAGTAAAAATAGATCTGAAGGATATTATTGGGTGGGAGGACGATGACGTGTACCGACGGCGCGCCGTAGACGCCGTGTTGAACGAGGCGTCAAGTAAGTGATTCCACTTCTACATCCGACCCTTCGCTATGCCTTGGGTAGAAATGTCTTTGCACGAAGGAGGGAGTCTTGGCGGCCTGTTATTTTACACATCCAGGACATCGAAAAGATGTCGGCCGCCAGCCGAGCAGTGGGTAAGTGTTGCACGTTTCAGTTGACCGACTCCACCTCCTCACGAAACCTATACTTATCACTCGCAAGCAATCAAGCAAAACTGTATGAGCGGACAGCAATTAGCTCTGAGCTTAAGAATCCCCCCCCTTTAGCCCAAGAGAAAAAGGGAAGAACTTCACTCCTCGGGTGCGTGCGATCCTAGGGCACTGGCCTTCATTTCTGGGCACTTAGAGTCTGAATTAATGGGCTAAAATGTAAACGTAACGCTGTCTATAGTCTTTGGGCATCAGTATGAAATGGAAAGAAAGGTGGCTAAGAACAAAATACATCCAAAGGGTTAAGAAGGAGGATCTCTTGACGAGTTAAGGGTCAGAGGCCAGGAGTGACACCTAACGGACCATGTACATACCCCGACCTCCATTGGGAGGCTCACGGAGAGCTGTTCCATCAGATACAGGGTAGCCCTCCGGCCAGGCCATTCACCGCGTGCCGTGCCGTATGGGACGTTACATTTTTCCTCTGACAACAAAATCCAGCAATGGCCTTCGCCATATATTCTAAAACAAAAGCAAGGTATTTAACGGAGGTTAAGTGCCGGAATCATCAGCAGGAATGTTATGGAATCTCAGTTGTAGTGGTCCTGCCTGCCTGCATTCTTGGGCCCCGTATCTCCCATGAGCCGTACAATGCCATGCACGCCGCGCAAGCACCTATCAGCTCCTGCAAGCTGAGACTCAGCTTGCAGGAGCGCTATGAAACGAATATCTGCTACAGTCAATCGAAGAAACTCTATTAACGAGCTCACATCAACCCCGTGAAAATCAGAATATCTCTGATCCAGCCCCTGGTCGGATATGAGCTCCGTCAAACGATTAGATTCATGAAGCCTAGAAAGCATGGAACCAGCTGTTTTCGTCATCTTCCCAGTCCAATTCAACGTCATCATGGAACGTATTTAGAATTGCTGATGCAATCCAGAAATCCAGTCTCAACTGGGGGATGGACCACGCTTTGTCGAAAGACCGGAAACACCAAAGCTTACCCTTAGACGCCTTCGGCCGACTCATACATTACTTCTCTTCCCGTATCGATAATTTTCACTCATACTTCTATGCGAAAAGTTACGGGGATCGACTTTACAGGCGATACGCACAGGGTCGTGCTCGATATGAGAAATGAGTTCTGATCAATACGAGGGCGAGATCTCTTCCCGTATCGATAATTTTCACTCATACTTCTATGCGAAAAGTTGCGGGGATCGACTTTACAGGCGATACGAACAGGGTCGTGCTCGATATGAGAAATGAGTTCTGATCAATACGAGGACGAGCCTTCCACTCGATAAAGGGTTTGGGATCCCGATTAAATATAGAGGCAGACATTTCATCTCGGCGAGGAAATCCTCCAGCGGGATGAAAGCGAAGTGTTATACGCAGGGATGGTTTACACGTCTCGGCGGAAAAACCCGTACCATAGGTGCAAACAGGCATGGAAAGGGGGGGGGGGGGGTGCGCAAGACGTACAATGTCAAAGTGGCTGCTGCCTAAACCCGCGAACTGTCGACCGTGATACATGCTTAGCTTAGGCCAGGGATCAGGAGACACTTGGATTTTGTTTTCTTCGGTTTCATATATCCATTTTGGTTCATCCATTTAATTCGCATTTCAGAAATGAAGCAATTGATGAAATATGATTGTTTCAGTAATTATTGTTTTTATCATGTTAAATTCGCCTCAAATTTGTACACCTTAGTGTCTAACAAAAACTCAATAAGACATCGCGGCGCAAACAGCGGAATGTAGAAACTGCTCCTAAACGGTTTTTAGAAAGTCGAGGGTAAATACTTAAATTTTTCACTTTGATTTGATGAAATTTTCGCTCTGAGTGTGAGACCTGGAAGGCTGGATAACTGGATTGCAAACAGAAAAAACAGAATCTGACCCACCACATCCTTATCGTGCACGAGTGCTATGTCGCTTCACCAGCACTGGCTATCGCTCATTTCTTTCTGAACTTCAGAGAACATGTTGCTCAAACCCCGTGATTCGCATTTTGAAAACCGGGAAAGCAAGGAGAAGAACCTGAATGTACAGTACAGTAAGTGTGGTGGGCGGAGGGCGGAGAGCTGGGGGCAACCGCAAAATACTCATATACGGGAAAGCAATTTCCTTTAGCAGTCTTCCTGTAACATACGATATCGTCATATAAATAATAATCATTGCTACAGTCAGATCCCAAAAATAATTTGAATAGACCCTAAAAATATTTGGGCTTTTGATGCTAAAAAAAACTGTCATCCCAGGATGAAAATTGCGGAACGGACGCAGTAGTTAGTACCGGTTTCCAATCCTCATTTGACCTTATCCAAAACTCATTTGTCTTCCGCTTTTAAATGCAGTTCTCATCATTTTTTCATTTCTCTGTGTATTATTTTATTGACAGTCCCTGACACGCGAGAATATATAATGACCTAAAGTACACATTATGGATTACACGGTCGCATGGTAAGAAAGGTCTCACTTATAACGCAACAAGTACGATTTTCAGAGCATGTCGTGTTCGAGATCTCGGTTCCAGGTTCACACAAGCCTTTAGCCGAAGGATTGAGGCAGGAGTGGGTGGATGGACATGCCTGCTCCGTCGGAATCCGACAACCATCTTGTGCCTGCAAAGGAGAGAAATGACGGGTCTACAGCGCCCTGATCGTCCAAGAATGCAGAGTTAGCACCTTACAACCAATAGGAGCCACTACACACAAAAGGAATTGCACTTGCCATTTCAGGAGCCATCTTAGTGGCCTTCGGGATTTCCAACTGACAACATAATTCTTTGGCTCGACAGTCACCAACATTCGAGTGATTCACTGTCCCCGGTGCACAGAGAGAAACAAATTGAGCACCGAGACACTGGTAAGGACATTTGCCGCACTTTTTCAACGACTCCATCAGAACCAAGTCTGAGATTTCGTTCCCATCAGCACAGTCACACGACCCCTTCACTTTCTTCCCTAATCCATGAGCGAACGCCAACCAAGCCAAACTGCAATCGCACTGGATGGGATTGTCTGAAACAGAGGAAGGGCGAAAAGAGTCACGGGAGGAATGGAGGGTGAAATCGGACCGAGAACGGTGGGAGAGCAGGCAACTCACTTTCTAGGCAGAGGAGCCCGTCTCCCTGAGACATGACCTCCAGCATGGGTCGAAAGATCCCCTCGTCCAAGTTAACGATGTTGTTCCAGCTGAGGTCAACGGTTGTGCCGGCCCTCAAACCTGGAGGGTTGGGGGAAAGCTTTATGGTGGACCAGTTTGTGAATTACAAAACTACAAGCGGTTAAATGTCATATGGGGGGAGGAGGTGATGTGTAAGGAAGTCTTGCAAAGTCTTCTAAATACTGATTGTCCATCCTTTCGTGATGATGGCGCTCCGTGTTCTCATGGTCAAGAGTAAAACCATGCGCAATATAGTGAAAAGACCGCATCATTCTTAAGTCCATAAGATTCTTTATGTCAGTCTACACATTACGTCACAGTCAACATATCAATTATGTAGATTCATTACGTTCCCATTCTCCTAAAACACGAGAGGGTATCTAAGAATTATAATAAAGCAGGTCACTACCATGGGAGTTGTAGCAGTGAACTTGGGATCGTTTCTTCGAGTGTTTACTTTCTCAACTCATAATTGTAAGGTACCTATAAGCATATTCTACTATGTCGAGTTGGAAGTGACTCTTGTCTTTAAGAAGCACCTGCCCCCCGACCGGAGTTGTCAAACAGGTGAAGAAGGCATACTTCTCCTGATACCAAGGAGGGAGCCCCGTGCCCCACCGTCGGTTTCCGCGTTCCGTGTCATCCAAGAGACAAGGGTACAGGTATAGAAGTTACCGAGGAACTCTCCGGAACTCTTGACCTGGAACGCATGCGGCACGGGTTCCAGCAGAGTACTCTGCGTCAGCCTCACCCCATGAATCGGGCATCAGTAATTACTGAGGTTCCCAGCTCTATATCACGTAAAAGATTCGGACACATGGTTGGAAAGGGGACAAGTTTGGTCAAACTCGCTCCTTCATGTTCACGGTGATTTAAATTCACTTTCGATATGGGTTGTTTGCCATTCCTACATTCGCACAACTTGAAACTGGTTCCAGCATAGCATTTCGATCGTAGCTGTAATATCAATATTCATTTGCTTTGTTACCAATTTCAACATTTGTCTGTAGCATCTTAAAGAACTATTCTGCAGATCCTTTTGAGAAGACCGTCTCAAATAAATGCATTCAATGGAAACCGAAAGGTCAAGCGTAGATAAGAACGAGTTTGAAAAACACATTTCTCTGGAGCTATTTTTGCAGTTATTTTTCCCATGCGTTCCACGGCGGTGTTAATATACTTCCTTGTCATGAACAAAAATACGTTTTTTACTGAGAAATTATGTTCCATAACTAAGAATCCACAGTTCTTCCCACCCTCACACTTGTCCACTGTCGCCATTTTGTGCTTCTTCCAGCTTCTCGTGTGACGCACCCGTGCCTCGATTTTATACGACCCCATAGGTATGGGGCACTAAGAAGGACATAAAAATCGGAAACTTTTTCTCCTGATCCAAAAAGTAGAATCATTCATCAGGGATCCCCAACTTATGACACATGCACTGCATTGGGTCCTCTCCTTGCAATGTCACATAGGGAAGGTCCAGCAGACTCTTGCGTTTTAATCTTCAAATATGTGAGAAATCCGTGAGCAGGAATTGGGTTATTACGATTACGACATATTACGACGATTATTCATGATCATGACATGTTCCATGCAAACTAACGCCTCCAAGTGGATTCAAGAGAAATGAATAAAGTGGTCAGGGGATCGTACCTGTGATGGCTCCCGGATCCAGTCTTTTTATGCCATTCTTCCAGAGCGACACAACATTCAAGGCATTGCTGTGGAATACCAACGACCCACTATGAAGGTTGCACCCCAGATTGCAACCTGAGCAGTGGAGTTTTTCCAGTTTCATGAGGCCCTTGATCACTGCAGAGGGAAATTCCGACAGGGGATTGTAACCTGTGCGGAACACAAGAAACGTTCTTGAGATCAAAATCGTGCAATTGTTCAAATGCACGTAATGGCGAATGAAGGGGAATTTAAATAATAATTTCCATTCATCTCTCCATGCAATAACAATACCTTATTTGCTATATGAAAAAATATGGATTCAAGGATTCCATTTGTTTCTTCCTTCAGTTTAGAACAAGGAGCTCTCATGACCATGTTTCTCTCCCGTTCTTTGCTGGTTCCCTTGAGGACCTATTTGCAATGGCTTCTTCAAAAGAGTTGGCAATGGATAGCAATAAAAAATTAATTTTCTTTTTTTCTCCCATTGAGTGACTAGTTTACACAATGATCAGAACCTTTATCAAATTTAGTCTTACCGTTTACAAATGTTCAATTTATTAAACTGACATCAATTTTTTCTAGGCTGCCTCCCCCATTTCAGATAATTGCTTGAATATTTTCCCAGAGAGAGATTTAGTCCAGAGTCCAAAGGCTCTCTTTATGTATAACTATATTTCTTTGATACATTTTTTGTTAATATTTATTTGATTGCCGATCACTCGGTGGTGATCCATTCAAAATATCGTGAGGAATATTGGTATGACATGCACTGACGGAATTAGGTCAACACCTTTTGTATTAGAGCAGCGCTATAGCATTTTACAAGACGAACTTAACTAGCCCAATTTTATCCAACCTAGCTATGCCCGACCCAGCCAATGTAGTGCTAGGGTCAGGATAGTATTTTGCCTAGCTCAGTGGGTCCGAAAATACAAGGACAATTGAGGCTTTCCAGCTAATCTATTCAACTTGACACTACAAGGCCTTCTATTCCATTTCAAATTCAATAAAATAAATAAATGTGAGACACAACATCACACCTAGGCGAATGACGCACATGATGAAACAGATGACTGCAGCAATGGTTTGGCTTAACAGCCAGGCAAATATTCAGCTGGTAGGCACTGGCCATTCACCCAGAGGACACTCTCAGCTTCCCTTGAATAGGCCTAACAGCCTTCAACAACTTCAGTCGATGGACGCGTGGCCATGAGCATGCCCTTCTAAAATGCTGGTCACATGAGCAATTTTTATAAGCAAGGTGGACGGATGAAGATGGAAGATTTGTGTAGATGACGGGGATTCGGACGACTGCAGGAAGACCTCAGAAAGTTCTCAGCTAACTACTCCCATTAAACTCTCACTTTCGATACCCCAAGCAGCATATGCAATCCACAACGAGAAGGAAGAAGGGGGGAGGATGATCCAATGTTTCGCCTCCAACCAGGCCGATGGGGGGCAGCCGCACGCCTCCTTCCACGACTCTTGCCTGGTTGCTTGCCTTGATGGCTTCGGATGGCGGATGCTATAGTCCAGAATAAGCAGCAGTCACAACTAAACGACCCGCTCTGACTTTAACACGACTGTGTCTCGCATACCACCCTTTTATACAAGTACAGTAAAGGACAAATCTTCCGTATGAACGTTCTCCCTTCCACATCTGGCGACCGACATGCATGAAAAAGTCCTGGCACTGCAGCAAGATACAAGACTGAAACGCCTCCGAAAATGCGAGTTGCGAAATGAGGTGCTCACAAAAGTTCACATGATTCCATTTGGCCACTCTTCATGCGACAGCTGAGTGTAAATCTCAGAACAGCTAAGCTCTAATGATGAACCTTTGCATTGGAATTGATTACAACACACATTCATACAGAGTCTTCAGGAGAAAGTATCATGGTTGCAGATACGTTTTGCATCATTCGATTGTGAATTTCTCCCAAGATACGAAGTCAATTGGCCGTTTCGTCATTCATCCATGCCTTTCCACGCATTCTTATCAATAATACACTCAAACATGATCAGTGGGGCTAGAGCGCAAACTAAGTTCAGACATAAGCATTTTGTGGGGAGACTGGCGGAAATTCATTTAGGTGAGCCTTCCAGCAGAAACTCGCTTCTTGGCTACTTGCACTCACGAAAAGATCCAGTAGGATCCCATGCAAATTTCGAAACATGGAAATATTATAGGATCCTGATAGGATTCTTCCGTGAGGGTCGTTACCGTAAAGGCGTGTCTTCGTGTTTCTCCGTTTTCCGCTTTGGAGCTAAAACACGGCTGATCAATGTACTCTAAATGCGTAGTCATTCCAGTCATGGAGAAACGAATGTATTCCAACATGGCAGGTATTCTCTGAAATAACTATCCAAGAGGCCCGGGAAGTTCGAATGATGGCAAATACCACATTGGAATGCTGATAAGTGCTTCACTTGACTTCACCTTCAGTTGGATTTTCCTGCTTTTGTCTGAGAAATGGTTCACATTTCACCCGCTAAGAGTCTAAAAGGAAACGTGGGAAAGATGACCCATGTCTATTCTTGTCTTCCAAGAATTTTGCAAGGTCCAAGCAATTTTGCAAGCTGAGGCCTTACCCACCGACGGCCGCTTGGGCCTAATCAGTTGTGAAAGGCCCAATCCCTTCAAGCCCCGATCCAGTGCCCAACCCTTTCGATATTTTTCGATAGGTCGAATGCGGATCTCCTTCGAAGAGCGAGAGCTCCAAATGGATGTTTGTAGGCGTCAACGCTGTATAAGGGCGCCAAAATCGGGACTCGTCTTCGAAGCCATTTTCCCTTCACTTGAAGGGACAGTACCGGTTGAATACTGTTGCACGTGAAGGTGCTTAGTCTAATCACACCCTTTCCATTTCATCAAGGCAAGCACCAAGGTGTGAAGGCTGAAACGCATTTGTCAGCAATTTTAGATGAAAAGTCTGAAAACTGTCGGAGTGACCAACGTACAGCTACTGTACCATGACCGAAGGAGAGCAAGCACTTTTCAGCAATGCTTTCTGTCACTCCAGTCAGTAGGAATACATTGTCTGAAAGATAATAACTTTTTTGCATTGAACAACTTCGAAAACAAAGAAATCACTCACTTTGTTCTGAAGCGTGAACCTAAAGTTGCTTTTTTTAATTACAGATTCTACAATGCTACAAGCGGAAGAAAGTGGACTTTGCAAGGACCACACGCTTCGTGGTGCAAGTCGCGTTGTGGTGGGGCTTCAGCGTCTGGTTCAACGTGGGAGCCAAGCTGTTCTTCCAAAACCACGGCCAGGACGTTTTCGCGTCCGTTCTCATGACTTGGACGAACCTCGTCGTGAGCAGCCTCGGGGGACTGGCGGTTTCGAAGCAGGAGGAGCCGGGGCTGGATGAGAAGAACGGGGCGAAGGCGAGGGATTGGTTCCGGGTCGTGAGGGAGATGAAGGCGATCGCGATTCTTTTCGCGACCGCGACGTTCGCGACGAACTACAGCATCAGTCTCATGTCCGTCGGGTTTGCTCACACCATCATGGCGACCCAGCCACTGTTCACTCTGTTCTGGACGATGACGGGGATCGTGCCCTTGCCGAATGCGCAACTCGGCGTCGGGCAGATCGTGTGCATATTCGTGGTTGTCGTCGGAGTTGTCATTTCTTCCTCTGCCGAAAGCACGTTCTCGTGGTCTGGCCTGTTTTGGGGTGCTTTGTGCAACGTTTCCTTGAGCGCATATTTCGTTCTGTTTAAATCCACCATCTCGCAAACCAGTAACAAGGAAAAGCTTTATTTTCACATTTCTCTGTTGGGAGCCTTCATGGTCACACCTATATTAATTGCAGCGGAAAGTCGCACTATTTTTGCATTGCTTGCACAAAAGTCTTCCATAGTCGATCTTATTTCCTTGTCTCTTGCATATTTCCTTTTCAACTTTTATTCTGTCAGCGTTTTAGAAGGCGTTACCCCCGTTACGCATGCTATAGTAAATGCATGCAAGAGAATTACAATTATAGTCGCAGCGTCTATAATTCTGAGAAATCCAATAACCATTTTTGCTGCTTCCGGTAGTCTCTTGGTTGTGTTTGGTGCAGCAACCTACAGCATATTGGGTGACACATAGCCACTGACGAGTTGTTGTGCTAAATGCACGTTTACTTCCTCTAACATCAAATTGCGTGAGTTCTCTTTCGGCCACCTTCCGGAGTTCACCTTCTTTTATTAATCAATTGTTTACTTTCATTAATTTCAAGGGAAAATTCGGCATTTACTAAGTATTACATTTTAATCTTGAAATAAATATGGTCATTCTTATTATTGGGTCTTCGACAACTCATCCACCATTTCATTTGGAGAATGTATGATTAGTCTGTCTGAGAGTTCAGGATTGGCCGAAAAATACAAGAGTCATCTCATATATTAGTGCAATCGTTGTAGCACTCATCACGAACAATATCATGGACATCATTACTCACGGACCATGCCTATCACAAGAAAACCGACGATTTTATCGCTTGATTCGAGAGATTTTTTTTTGAAGTCACAAACCTAATCTATTCCCACTTAATGTCCTTGCATATCTGGATTGCTAGGGACAGGATGGCACTTGCCCTGGCACTGTGGGTCCTTAATGAAGGGTCAAATGGGTCTTTCAAGCAAATCCATTTCACTGTGAGCTTTAAAGTATCTCATTCAAACTAAAAACATACATTAATCAGTAAGTGACTAAAGAACACAAAGCCATTCAAAGGATAAAAGTATCCCGAACATACACATATATGATGGAAAGGATGATTGGGCCAATGGACACCGGATAGAGTCTACACATCCCACACTCAAAATGGTGGATAACCCAGTAGATGGGTTTCCCGTGGGATTCTGTAATAATGAGTGCCTGGTACGGATAGTATTCTTTTGGCTACTAAATTAACTCTGATTGGGGGAGAGAATTTTTTTTTTTAGACTGGTTAAAAGTCACGAACCTAATCAATTCGCAGTTAATGCCCTTGAATGTCTGATGGCACTCAGCCGAGCACTGCGGGTCCTCAATGAAGGGTCAAATGGGTCATTCTAGCTACTCTATTTGGGTTTGAACTTCGAAGTATCAAACTAAAAAAAAATACATCAATCTGTAAGTGACAAAGGAACACAGAGCCATTAACAAATGCAAAAGAACACCAAACATTCACTGATATAATGGAGAGGGTGGTTGGAGGAAGGGTTTGGCCTATCACAGATGAGTAGGGTGGGTGTATCACCACCTTCTGCGTCATCCAACCGAAGGGCACACTCAAACATAGTTGAATAGGCCAACAGCCTTGAAAAACCTTTGTCAATAGGCGCGTGGCTATGAACTTGACCGCGACGAAAGAAAATGCGAGTCTCATGAGCAATCGGACTGCAGATAGGCGGCGAAATACAGGGGGTCCCATTTATCGCGGACGAATTTAATCTCGTAAAAAATTATTCCTACTTGGAGAAACTAAAAAAAAAATTCGCAGCATTTCGATGTCTGTTTAGCATTTATTTCGACTAAGTTTCACCAAAAACAAATTCACCAATTACAAGCTATGGACTTCAACATGACCCCCTTCGATTTCAAGCAATTTTTCCAATTGTTTGCGGTATTCAAGCAGCGTTTTCTGGGGCATTACATCTAGCCTAACCCCAGAAGCTGCTGGCGCTGCCCAACCCGTATGACGGCTTTACAGATTTCGATCTCTGATTTCAGAGGTTCGAGCTTTGTGCTCGGAGTGGAGCTCGCCGGTTGGCTATGCTGCCGACGTCCAATTGCCTTCTTGAAGAATATCTTGCTCGCCCCGGACCCAGGTTTGAGCTACGATCGAATCAAGGAAATCCTGAAGATGAAACGATGAGTTCCTGAAGGACCAATTCATGCCTGTCGAAATTTGAAAGAGGTGAATTTGAGAATAGTCATCGAGTCCCAGCGTGTCCCATTGATACTATGCTTCAGTTTCGGAAGCAGGAACAAACCGAAAGGGGCCAGGTCTGGACTGTCTGGGCCCCAGAGGTCTGGACCTCTTACAAAATGGAGATAGAGTGACCAATGCTTCAGCCCAAGGGTGAGCAGGTAGTTGGTCAGACCCGACACCTAGTGGGCCATGCACATACCACGACCCCCATAGGGCGACTCACAGAGAGCTGTACCCTCAGATACAGGGCAGCCCTCCGGCCAGGCCACCACCGCGTGCCCTGCCGGATGGACCGTTGCGATACGGTAAAATCAGGTTGTTTTTCGTTATCAGTGCTTTCCAGTACCACACGTGCATTGTTCACCGATGCTCAGGAATTCGAATCTCGGATAAGTACCTGCAATAAAGTAAGTTA
>CAJPEV010004826.1:0-19004 GCA_905338385.1 Darwinula stevensoni
GACATGGAGGAAGCTAGCAGAATATACAAGAAAGGCGCTGGAGCGAAGAGAAGCCCTCATAGATAGATAAATTTGACTGACTATGGCTGTATACATGAAGCCTCCAAATAAATACTTCTTCTTCTTCCTCATTAGTTATATGGTAAGGAAGCTTACGCTGAAAAAGGTTTCCTTAATTGAGCTATACCGTATTCCTTTCCTGTTGCATTTCATGCTTTCCTTGTTAATTTCAAACAATTTTAATTTTCTTGTTTTTTGAACACTCATTCAAATGTCCCCTTCTTGGAAACCAATTTTTCCCGTTTACTTAATACAGGAGTTTCATAATATTGAAAAAAAAAATCGGATAGCCTTAAATTCACAATGCTGACTGTCAGATAGGATAGAATTTCGCTCTCTTAGTCTGCCCCGAATGACGTATCAAGAGGCGAGTAAGTATTTTGTTCGACAAACTTGGCCTAACAGATGCCAACATCCGCTTTCTCTTGATTGAGGGTTCCGTGAGAAAGAGTGTCCGGCCTGTATGGCAAGATCGATCCGAAGACGCAATTGACCCTGTCAGCGATGCTTTTGAATGCAGTCTAGGGAATCTAATGGGAACTCCCCCCATCAGAGGTGAAGGTAGATCACGTGGTTTACTTTTAAGGAGAGCGAACCATATTCAGATCCAACTTGGAGGAAGAGGGCTAGCCATCTTCGTTCCATGCTTTGCGGTGCGGCGTGTGCGAAAAGCGCTTGTTTTTGCAGAAAACTTAGCATTTTACTGAATATGCTCAACACTGCCCTCGTGTCAGCCCTTGTAAGGAACCAGCAGCGAGGAAATTTCGTGGCCAAAATATTGTCCGGTGGCAATTTTCGCACAAAACATGATCGGACAGAAATATCGGCCATGGTAATTAGAGGGTTAATTAAGCTGCACGATTTGCAGTTCATCAGGCCCTGGAAGCTGTGGGAAACGGTGATGTAATGGATCATTTGATTTCCAACAACGAGACCGCTTTCCAGCCCTCAGGTAGGGTCAGTTCGTGAAATTGGAGCAAGACGGGACCTGCAAAGTTTCTACGCCTCAGTCGAACGCCGTTCTCACGAACTGTTGGGCATTGCGTTGAGAGTTACCTCAGACGGGAGCCGTCCCACCCTATGGACAGCGGGCTTGTGGCGATGCGGTAGTGATGTCAAGACACATCCGTCTCGGTCAAGTATCTCTCTCCGTTCGTAAACTCTGAAATGGATGTGGTTTTGATTTTCTTTTTAACCACCCTGCTTATCAAGATCGCCATTTTACATAAGAAAACTTTGGAAAAAAGTCGTATTAGGTTTCATATACATGTCATGGGTAGTTGGCAAATTCAGAGATTTTCTGAAGGTGCCAGAAGGAGGAAATCATCTCTCGATGTTACGAATATGAATTCATCATGGGTATTTTCACTCTTTCTGAGGAACGAGGTCACCATATTCCGAATACTTCCCCTTTCACGATGATTTCCCAATGTAGTGTAGTCCATCTTTCAAAATATAGAATTTAAGAATTGCATAATGTCATACTCTTTCGTCGCTACCCTCGTTACCTTTCGTCGCTACCCTCGATACCTTTGTTACTTTGATAGCGCTCACGAACGACGTAAGGAAGCCGAGGAGCGCGGGAGTTCTTCGAAGGTTGTATCCCCCCACATCGTAGTCGCATTGGCAGTCGACGATTTAACGTATGATTTACCAGGTACAGGTATGTGAGACGGGAGCTTCTAGCAAAATAGATGATCAGTATGTTAGCAGGCACTGAGAAGGGTTGCGGTAGAGTGCAGGGTGTTAAATACTCACGCAAGGGTCGGAAGGTGCGCTCCATGTGGGATGCTGCTGGCAAACTACAACCCTGAGTAGAATATGGTAGTATTTTTTCCCCTCTTTGCTCCATGCCACATTTAAGCATTATGGTGTCACGTTGAGTGGCAGTTGAAACGAGCTTTGAGAAATGACATAGGCTCGCTCAGTTTCGCATTGCCGTTTCGGTTCTGGGATTATGCCTATTAATTTAGGTATTCTTCACCTTTGTTGACAACATGTGCTCCATTCTCGCGGTCGGGTGCCACGGGTTTCCACAGTTTAAATGAGACCTGTTGGCTTTAGACACATGATACTGCTCAAGTAGCACCATAACGATCTGGAGAACTTTGAACTCATTTTCCGAGATTTTAGGCGTCCAATGTACACGGATGAACAGATTTTGGGCGGTCAGTTAAGGTGCCGTTTCGTCACCAAACCATGCCGTTTTTCATTGAAATTTGTGGAACGTTAGAGAGATGTTTTCCTCAAGCATATCTGTATATCCATCTGACGATGGCTCAATTAAGAGCTTCGGAAGCCAGATGGCGCCAAATTAGTCCCTATTGCGGGTGAACGCACAATACAGCTGGAATTAGTTTCCAATACTTTCCACACGGTAGTCGATCTTTCCCATCTTCCAACTAGATTAATCGGTTGCACAATTGTCTCCGACCGATTACGGGTGCGGGCTTTTTTAATTACTGGGTTAAATATAACGCTGAAGAGATCGTATGCCAGACGTTTAATGATTGAATCCTGAAAAATAATGTTTATTATCCCTCTCCTTGGGAATGTCCTATTCGTGTTGATAAACCTAGAGGAACGTATATTTTGAACTGCTTTTGAGCGTTTTAATTTTCGGACATTTACGTAGACGATAGAACGGTCCCAAGGACGTTTAGGAACTTAGGCAGTACCTTGAATTGTTTCTACATTAAACTTTCGGGTGCTACTTCGGTGGTAGTATCTGACGATCGTGGTGACTTTTCTACGACGACAAAGAACTTCATTTCCTCCAGTGTGCAGTGTGTATGTTGCTTCGTAGCAACTAACAACAGTAATGCAACACGTTAGTAGTTTCCTCCTCTGGTTCAACTTCATGTCGCCTTATGATCTTGGACGAATCAGGTCACCACAGAGTATTTTTCATCGCGGAGTTTTTTCTAAAACCGCCATTTAATATCGGTTTTCCGACGAATTTCAGCGAAAGCCTATTGAAGTTCGGCAGCGGCCGTTACAATTTCGGCAGCGCAAGGGAATATTGTGTTTAATTAATTAACTAAGGTAATTAACATGGGAATGAGAATAGGGAAGGAAATTGCACAAACGCATAGGGTATTTTCGACGAATGATCATTATTTTATTATGCAAAGAGAACGCACGGATATTGACTCTGATTCTATCCATCGACATTGTTCTCTTCTTCTGGCGTCTAATCATGCATAGCAAAACCACGCAAAGCAATTCTATTTTCTTGTATTTGCCCAACAGCCGCCGCTTATTATTTCGAGTAGTTTCTCTGTCCGCCTTTGCTGCTGCTTTGTTCTGGTCTTCGTCGTCCAAGTTCTACCCATGTTTCAGGAAGGTACAACTCACGTTTGACAGCTGCCTTAAATGCAGAGTGGGCAATTTTTGTCGGATTCAAGAAGGGAGAATTTACCGGCAGAAACTTCACGCGAACGTTAGGAACGTCATCTGGGACCGAGACTCGTCGGTGGGGTCTAGCATCATCCACGATGACATAAACTGGTTCATCTGGTGGCGAAATCATGTATACAGCATCTCAAGTGCTCCTCAAACCATTCCTGGAACGTCGACGATGTGACGTTCCTGTTGTTCCTTTGCAGTAAAAGATTATTCCGCATCCGACGTGGAGGAGTCGCATCAGGGAACAGCCGATTTCGAAAATTCTTTTCCAGTTTTGTCATCTGAGATAGTCCCCGAAAATGAGCCTCGGTTCCAGATGATTTTATCAATACTAACGTTCGCGTGAAATTTCTGCCGATAAATTCGCCTTTCTTGAATACGACAGAACGTGCCCAAGTAACGCATCAGAAATGCTTTGCGTGGTTTCGCCATGCACAAACATACCTGATCAGATGCCCGAGGAGAGAACTTATGGATAGAATCAGTCAATGTCCGTTTCAATGTTTTCTTTTGCATAATACGAGGGGTCCAGCAGAAGTTCGAACCGTTCAGTAGAAAGAATTAACACAGGGTGATTTTTTTCTTCTCAATTGAAAATGCATTTATTCAGCACTTTTCGACATAATCACCGCGAATGTCAATGCACTTGTTCAGGCAGTGCAGCCATCTTTGAAAACACTCCTGAAAATCCGCTTTGTGAGCTTTCCAAGCTTAGTGTTCGCCGCTTCAACGACCTCGTCACGCGTCTGAAACACCTTTCCGCGACTTGGAGCGACCTCTGGTGAGGTTTTTGAAAACTTTCGTCCGGCAGTTTCGACGAACCACTTTGCGGTGACTGTCTTTCTCAAGTGGTAATGGCGAGAAGAAAACGGCGATCATGACCTTGTCGCGGCGGATTTCACTCGACGGGCTTTCAGCAGGGGCCCCGCTACCTTTTCTGACCAAAAACCATTGGCTCTTGCTTGGTTTCCGGGTCGAACTCGAGGAAAGACTGTCACCGCAAAGTGGTATGTCGAAAACTGCCGGACGAAAGTTTTCAAAATCCTCACCAGAGGTCGCTCCAAGTCGCGGAAAGGTGTTTCAGACACGTGACGAGGTCGTTGAAGCGGTGAACACTAAGCTTGGGAAACTCACAAATGAGGATTTTCAGGAGTGTTTTCAAAGATGGCTGCACCGCCTGAACAAGTGCGTCGACATTAGCGGTGATTATGTCGAAAAGTGCTGAATAAATGCGTTTTCTGTTAAAAAGGTAATATCACCTTGTGTTCATTCCTTCTATTGATATTAAACTGGTCGGACTTCCGCTGGACCCCTCGTAAAATAATGATTATTCGCCAAAATAATACCGTATCTCTGTGATTCCCTATTCATACTCATTAATTCCCTAGATTCCCTTGCGCTACCGAAATTTGATACGGCGAATGCCGAAATCGAAAATTGGGAAAGCGGGAAGGAGACAGGAGCATCGCCGAAATTGAAACGGCCGCTGCCGAATTTCAATGGTATTTTGCTGAAATTCGTCGGGAAAGCCTATATTTTTTTATAAAGAAAATTTTCGAAAATCATGAAATGGTGTACACAAATAAGAAAGACGCATGTCAGCATTAGGCTAGGAAAATGGGCCTAAAAATCAGCATCACATTTATTTTGCAATTATATCGTTTATGAGCCCAATGGACTTACCCCGTTGGGATAAGTGTTGATATTAGGAAAAACATTGTATTGGTGTGCTACTAATGGTACCAGCAGCAACTAAAGGGCAAAGAGCATCTACTTGTAGATGCCTGAGTGTGTTGGTTCCACTCACCCATTGCAATCTATCAATGTCCGTAAAGGTTTTTCAGTGTAAGTGGAGTATCTGAAAAATGATTTAGTTTTGTGAAGTTAGGGACATGGCATAATCATGTGATTGATTTTAAATCAGTTTCTTGCTCATGTCATGCCCTTAACTTCACCGAGTCTCAACGGGTTGGATCCTTTACTTTGGGGGTGGGGGGCGTGAAACATACCCAACCGATTCCACATGTTTCTTTTAGCATATTTTCACTGGTCTCTGAAATTTCAAATCAGCCATAACGGGCATAAGCGATCTGCATAATTAGGCCTATAAAGCAATGCCTGAACTGTCCTTACGGAAAGGTCCTATGGGAATCCCATAGGGTTTTTAAATATGAAAAATGTGCACGATTCTTATAGAAAACCTATAAAATCCTATCGAATCCTACAGGTATCTAAAGGTATCCTTTAGGATCATATGTGATTTTATAGGATTCTAAAGATTGTTTAAGTTTCTTAAAGGATTTTTATAAGAATGGCATAGGTTTTTCGCGTCTGAAAAACAAATAGGATTCCTATAAGAATGCATAGGACTGTTTCTTAAGGACGGCCTTTCACATGAGCGAAGTGTTTTCAGAAGTTTGAGTTTCAGTAAGATTCCCTTCTAAAAAGTGACTTCCACTTGCGGTAAACTTCTCCCAACGTTTGCAAAGAGCTGAGGAAACAGGCTGTAACCAATCCTTGCCTGCCTCCTTCAACACGTTGGTAGCAGCAGAGCGTCGGTGTCGTAGCGAAATCGCTTGTGCCACTCACACGAAAATTAGGATTACGAAGGGTAGGGAACAATTGCAGATAGGGAACGCAGTGGACGGACATCGACAAGACGTATAGGAGAATACGGTGTAGGCTCTTTCTGAGCTTCACTGCAATAACCACCGGCGATCAATCGGTACCATGGAATTTCTGACCGATCGTGGTGTCTCATTTCTCCCACGTCCACCTGCCCTCGTGCCATGAGACTTAGGGTGGATTTCTGAACAGAGAACTATCCGATAATGCAGCTTTATTTACCGGATTTATAATGCATTTTCCCCGAAATGAAGCTGCATTATCGGATAATGCTCTGTTCAAAAATCCACCCTTTATGCTGTTTCCCAGAATGCAGTTTCTTCGGAATTGCTGCCGCTTCGATGACCGAAATGCTCTCTTGTCAGCTGCGACGAAGGCGTTGAAGGAGGATGGCAAGAATTGGTTACAGCCAGTGTTCATGCTCTTTGCTAACGTTGGAGGAGACGTATCCCAAGTCAATGCAACTATTCTGAAGGGATCATACTGCAACTTCGTATGTATTTTTCTCGGGAGAAGGTCGGACCTAGAACTTCCCGATTGGCCCACGTATGCTAATAGCCTTTTTGTAATTGATAATAATGTGCAATAGTGTCATATAGGACTTCATCGTATGGGAATAGCTATGTCACAAATTACTTTTTTGTAACAGGTAATATTTCCTTTTTCAGATCCGTTCAGTGAGGACATTTACTCCGTGGTTGTCGTCTCCCAAGTCCAAGAATGCCCCGAACATATGTTGATAACGCCTACAACCGTAGCGTTGGCCGAGTCGGGTTGCCAGTGGGTAGCGCAGTCATTTCAAGATCCTCTAGTGTCAGTGGCAGTGGAGGCGGATATTCATCAGGATATGCATCCAGCAGCCCAGGGACATATGTTGACAACGCTCATAATAGAAGCCTCGGTCGTGTTGGGATGGAATACGGCACTGCCGTGGAGTCGCGTTCAAGCGCCAGTGGGACGAGTTCTGGAGCCAATGCCGCCTCGCCCGGATCCACTAAAGTATACGTGGATAATGCGATGAACCGGCAGTTAGACCGAGTTGGCTTGCCACACGGTTCAGCTGTTTATTCCAAATCTGGAGATGGTGAAATTTCTGTGAAGACATATGTGGACAACGAGATGAATCGGCAGCTAGGGCGAGTTGGCTTGCCACATGGTTCTGCTGTACATTCCAAATCTGGGGATGGTGAAATTTCTGTGAAGACGTATGTGGACAACGAGATGAACAGGAAACTTGGACGAGTCGGAATGCCGCTTGGGACTGCGCCAGTGGGATCTTCTCGCGGAGATTCGGATTTGCCAAAAGTTTATTGCGATAATGACCTCAATCGCAAACTTGGACGAGTTGGAAAGCCACTTGGATCGAAACCAATTTCATCAAAATGCCCTGAGACGAAGATACTTCGTGATGCTTATGATTATTTGAGACAACGACCAGACGAAGAGATGCATTGGGAAAATATGTACGATGGGCTGAAGGAAGAAGATTACTTGAATGCTGTCGGTCGAGCACTCGACTTGCTGAATCGTGCAAAGGAAGTACAAAAGTGGCAAGATGAGTCAAAGACAACAGAAAAGCCAAAAACGTCCCCGAATCTCCTCAAGGATTTCACCGGGAAAGTAATTCCATTCGAGGAAATTGAATTGAGAGGGAAAATTGGCCAGGGTGGCTTCGGAGACGTGCATTTTGCAAAATACCGTGGATCCATAATAGCCGTGAAGAAACTCCGGGTTCAGAGAGTCTCGAAGCGACGTCTCCAGGCATTCACTGATGAAGTCATGATTCTTTGTGACCTCGATCACCCAAACGTGGTCCGTTTCATTGGAGCCTGCGTCATCACGCCAAACCTTTGCATCTGTATGGAGTACATGAAGATGACGGTATATGAAGCCATACATGTGAAAGAAATCCAGTTCGAGGAAGGGGAAAAGCTCGACATGATGGCCCAAGTGGCTTCTGGATTGGCCTATTTGCATGAGAAAGGCATTGCCCATTGTGACATGAAGGCTCAAAATGTATTGCTGGATTACGAGCCAAAGACGCTCCTGGCTGCAAAAATAACAGATTTCGGGCTGTGCATGATGAAGAATGATGCGGGGACTTCGTCATCCAAGTGCGAAGAGGAGGAGCGAAGGAATGTCGGAACTCCGCGATATAGCGCCCCGGAAGTTCTCCGCGGAGAAATGCTGAATTTGAAAGCGTGGATGAAAGCCGATATCTACTCGTATTCTCTGATTGCCTTTGAGGTGGCTTGCGAAGAGGAGCCCTTTTATGGATTGAGTTATCTTCAGTTGAAGAGACAAGTCGGGCACGGTGGCTTTACTCCAGGATTCCCGGAAGCCATCGACTTGGATCAGAGCTTCATGGACCAATTGAAGAGCTGCTGGGCTCGGGAGCCGAACGGCAGGCCTTTGGCGGGGGGAATGGCTTCTTTCATGCGTGAGGCGAAGAAAATCTACAAGAATTGACAAGTTCTTCTTTCATGGACCGTATCTTAGCCTCGCCTTTCTTGTTTTGGGTGAATCGTCCTCTTCGTTGAGAAAGAAGTTCATTTAACTTCTTCATTATACCCGTGATGGATTCATATAATCGTGAGGCCTCGAGAATACTTAACAGGACCTTGGTGCTTCTTGTTACGGATGCTATTAGTCCGGAATCATGGACGTCATGATGCTCCTGTACCGGTTCGTTTCCAGTAATTCAAAGATAGTTTTTCCGTTTCCAATAATTCAGAGTTACCGTTTTCCCACCTTCCAAGGGGTGAATTTGGATTCAGCAAGATTGAGTATGTGATTTAATCGAGTCCACGTTCGTACGTCTGACCTAACGAAATCATGACCCCTTTTTGTAAATATGGTTAGATGTTGTGCTAGTACCATTATGTTGGTAATTGGGATTCATTCGCAGATAACCATGATAGGTAATCAGAATAAACGGTTCTATCAATCGAGGTGTGATTTTCATTTCGCTTTTCGAAATTCTGTGAATGACTTATCGCCAGAAAAGTCGCACCAAGAAGGAGTTGACCGATCTTGATGAAATTTGTTAAACATACTCGTAGTGTGTCATGTAATTGATTCTAGTTTCAAGGTCGTAGGTTGAATATCCGCAGAGAAAACATGCAAAACATCCCATTTTAAATGGGGTCGGAAGGGTCGCACTTATCACCCACAAAATACAACTTTTGATGGAAGGAGTTTATTAATGAAATGCAAAACAGGAACTTCTACTGATGTTTAGTACAATGAAGCGAAGTTTTAAGTTCATTGGATGAAGCGATGCAGGAAAAAGCTACCGGGCTAGCCGAACGCCCCGAGGGGTGGGGAATACGGCGACTACACTGATCAGGCCAGTTTACTTTTCTGCTTCCCTCCATTCACTCTGCTTTGCTTAAGTCGTTTATCTTTCGTCTTTAAAGCCATGCCAGGACGACGTCTACAGAGGTAGTTTCGCCTACTTCATCAGTTCGATCGAGGTCGGTTAGTTGGCATGATTGTGGCTGGGGACGGGCCAAAGGACTTCTTTGAGGACTGTGTACGGGCGTGCAATCCAACAGGGACTGCGGTCTATACGACTTGTCCGACTATTTGTCCCCACCACCAGTACCTTCCGTGAACTCGGGTAGATGCGATTCGATCTCGGAGAGTCTACATCCTCAAACACCGCTCATCCCAGGGCGTCGTGATGCGATCTTCGTTGCCGTTCATGGTTAGGCCCATTCTGATACCGAGTCCACCCGCGCCGGACGGTAGTCGCTCTTACAATAAACGATGCGGAACCTGATTCATGCTACGGCCTGCCTCCATCATCCCAACTAACCGACCTCGATCGAACTGGTGAAGTTGGCGAAACTACCTCTGTGGGCGTCATCTTGGCATGGCTTTAAAGACGAAAGATAAACTATTGAAGCAAAGCAGAGTGAATGGATGAAAGCAGAAAAGGAAACTGGCCTGATCAGTGTAGTCACCCTATTCCCTATCCCTCGGGGCGTTCGGCTAGCTCGCAAGTTTTCCCTGCATTGCTTCATCCTTTTACCTTGAGACTTTACTCCATTATACTAAACAGTAGAAGTTCCTGTTTCACATTTCATTAATAAATTCCTTCTACATGTTCGTTGTGGACGATAAATACAACCATATTTAAATTGGGATGTTTGACAAGTTCTCTCTGCGAATATTCAGCCTATGATATTGGAACTAGCATCGATTACATGACGGACTAATGCGAGTATGTTTACTAAATTTCATCAAGATTGCTCAACTCCTTCTTGGTGTGACTTTTTTGACGATGAGTGTATTATACCGTTTTCCGGATGTTTCAGATCCTACATATTTTCTTCGACCGCTAAAAAGAATATCCACAGAAAAAAAGACTAGGGGGCGGTTCCTCAGCTCTGCTGAACTTAATCCAAGTCTAAATCTAAGTATTTGCCTAAATATTAGTCTAAATCTTAATCTAAATTTAAACTTAACCTATTCTAAAAGCCGCCCAGTAGGAAAAGATTTAGATTTAGACTTAGCAAAGACTTAGTTCAGCAAAGGCGAGGAGCAGACCCGAGGCCGTATTTACTTTCATTTTTATGGTTCAACTGTTTGAATATTTTTGTTTTCCCTAAAGCTTTCATGCTAGATTTGCTCATGGGATATTAGGTGGAAAGTGACAACCTCGTAACGTCCTTTTTCGGGAGATGAAAGGGAAATTGCACGGGGCCCTTCTCCCCTTTCTTGAGGTATCGTAGCCCACTGGTCTGATTTTCATCAAGATGCAACTGGCCTGCCGTCAAAGCGGAGGTCAGAAACCGCCCTGCCCTTCGCCTCTGTGTCGACTGCCGGCGCGCTGCGAGCTCGAGACCAGTAAGCTGGCTCACGGATGCCTTGGATTTGAAATCAGTCGAAGTTACTCTTGTGTATGTTGTTGCAGGGATACTTGTACATTTTGTCTCTAAAGTAAGTTCTTTCTTAGTTATTCCCATGTTGACTTACCAACACAAGCACTTTGAAGTCCACGAGTTAAATTTTTTTAGAAAATCCCCGCGATTCCAAAGAGATCCAATGCTATTGAAGGATAATAGATCGTCAAATTGTGTAAGGACTAGTAGCTTCCATTGGAAACGCGCTCTTTAAAAGCTTAACTTTCAAACGGTTTTTTGCATAGAAAAGATTGTGCAAAATTAGTATGGAACGTTAAAAAAAAAAACACTCATTTATTTGGTTCATCACGCGAGCCGTCACCGAAAGCAAACTCCAGAAATCTTCTAAGTGATGCGTTGCTTCGATTCTATGATCGAGCGCGAATTTTCGGCCAAATCCGGTTTTCAAATGAAACCCCACAGCCAGAAGTCGAGTGGAGTCACGTCCGGCGACCTGGGAGGCCGCTCAACAGGCCCGAGCCGGCCTATCCACCTGTCTTCAAAGCAAAACGACGCTTCACTTCAGAGAGATTTCCTTAACAGATCGAGAATAAATTAACGATCCCGACACGTTCCTCCGAAGAAAGTTCTTCGGCATTATCTGAAAACCATTTGGGGCAGCAAGATGTTAAAGAAATAATCACGAATACGGCATCCGTTTACCCTAAATATCACTTTTATGTTAAAAATTGTTGCTTTTTGTTTTGTGCAGGCTCATCCCATTTCTTATCGGAATTTCATGCACACCTCAATTTTGTTTCGTCAATTAACGCACGCACTTTCGCGTGCAATAAACCGTTTCCAAATTGATGCCTTCCATGCTGTGTTATAGCTGTTTAAATTCGTCCAGTAACTTTTAATTTACCCTGTACATTGTGAATAAGTTATCATCCCTGGGAACTCAAAAGTCCTGCTGATTATTTTATTAGTGGTGGCAGATTAAATTTTGTTCGTCCCCTCCCCTGAATAGCCCTATCTGGGGGTTTTCGAAGAAGATAGTCTGATAAAGAAGAGATAGAGTCATACGTGCCCTTTTCTTTATTGGCGATCCATTATTACGATGTGAAAATGAGATTAACTTTTTTTTAAATCTTCTTTTCGCCTTACCGTGCGAGTTCGAGTCACGCGTGCCAGGATTGCTGGAGATCGTGTTAGTCATGCCGGATTCACAACTGCTTCCTCATCGGTGCTTGAGTCTTCCGTTTTTTAATGTTTCGTGCATTTTTGTGCCGAGTTCATGGGAGGAGGCGAGATCGAAAGAATGGTTCGCTGCGGCCGGTCGACATATGGACATGCCGTGCATGGACATCCCAAATGATGATGGCGTCCAACACATGTCCGAGTTTCGGAGGCAGTCAGTCCACAGTCGTCCGAGTTTTGGAGGCAGTCAGTCCACTGTCGCCCGAGTCGAGTTGGTAGAGAAATTCCAGATGAGAAGCCATTCTTTACACGCCCGGGATGAAATGCTTCGTGGTACTCGAAGAGAGCTCATTTTCGTAATGATGCAAGTCCTGTCCGAGTTGTGTGGCGAACCCTGCGATAACGCCACAGTAAGCCTGATTAGACCGAAAGTCGAGGGCTGAGATTGTTCAGCGGAAAAAGGTGGGCCGAAGCCAGGTATGAAGGAAGACTGAAGATTATTGGTTTAGCAATTCCCGTGGATGTTGAGGGGCGAAAGAAAAAGCAAAAGAAACATTTTAGACACTTTTCACACTAAGCCACAACCTATCTTGGTCTCCATGGGCCACCTTCGTCTTCGAATGGATCATGGACACCGATTTTGTGAGCATGAGCTGCATAATCTGAAGTGGGTTTCATCTCCGCGCTTGCCTGGGTTAGTCACACTTTTTCAGTTGCCGTTGCGATTCAGAATCTGCTTCTTCATCGCAGCATTTGTAAGAGGTCTTTTGTTGGTACCGCTTTGCGGGACCTGCGAACTCGCATTGCGGGATTCACGGAAAGTGCCAAGCTCCATTTTCACTTCTTTCATTTCTTTATTAAGGAGGCAAAATATTTTCTGAGCCGCCTCACTTGTATTCCGCCCCTCGAAAAGGTGTCATCTCTCCTCGTGGAAATTCCCACGGGACTGTGATGAACTCTGGTCTCTCTGAACGACTTCCTCCGCGCAACTGCGAGACGGACTGCCTCGCGAGCGCCACGACAGGGGGACTGCCTTCGGCGCGGCTTTCATTCACCTCTTTGTGAGTCTCAGTGCGCCTTGACACCCCTAGCTATAAGCTCGTTCTGTGGCTCCGATGAGAAGATTTCGTGGGAATTATCCTAGTGCAACCCATCTCGTCTTCCTTTTTACATTTGACGTTCATCAAGTGCATGTTTCCGTGATGATTTATTACTTTTTTCAAGGAAGTCTTCGGAATATAATACCATAGCCAGAGCCCATGGTACTATATTCCAAGAAACCCATAACTAAAGCGAGGTTCTGCGGGCCGCGAATGCTTTGTTAGGGTGTAAGAATATTAGCATTATTTATTTATTCCCGTCTACTTTTAGGTTTACAGTCATTTTTTTTGTTCTGGTAGCAGTGACATTGATTAATTAACAGCTAGGGTTTAGGTGGCAATGCAACTTGATATAGCAAATAGCTTCCATGATGTTCGGAAGAGCTTCCGCGTTTGTTCTGACTAGAAGGATCCCCGGTCGTTTTCGGGTCTCCCACGAAAGCAATTTGGCGTCAGAGATCCGCCAATCTGGAATGACTTGATGGTCACGTGAGATTCGGCGCGACATCGTTTGTTTCGTGCGAGTGAGTCATAATTTGGGCGGCGAATGATTCACTGCGATTTGCTGAAACGGATGCCTAATCTTATCTGAACACGTTGTCAACGGCCTACTGTTTAGGTACTCATTCCATAGATCGACAATCTAGCCTGAGTCAGGCGCGAAGAGATATACCTGCCCATTCGCTCATCAAGTAAGATAGTTCTAACATTTGCAGAGAAAATCCCCTCTCATAAAGTCTCCAGGGATCCACGTGGTCTCTTATTTGGGGGGAGAAGAGGCGTCAATTCGCTGTATGTGAAAGGGAAAGTAAATTGCAACGAGTTGATTTTGCACCACCGTGCGCGCGTTTTCGGTGGAAACAAACTGCAAATTTTTTGCGTGCGCATCCCCCAGCTAAATATTGGCTGATTCTGATCGAGAGTATACCTCCCGCGGGTATGTGATGAAGTTACGCGAAAATTTTCGCACGACCGTCTGACGCAGTTTGCTGAAATAAATGAATTTCTTCCTAATATGAAAAGAGAATGATCAAGATGTGGGTGAGAAAAGTGGGCATAGAGCCCCCAAACATTTATAGGAAAGCAAGGTCAAAAGAATAAACATTTAAACAGGAGCTTACTTTCTAGACAGTAGCATGCCGTAGAGTAAGAAGCGAGGGGGTTTGACGAAATTTGACCAGTTTCCCCTCGAGCATGACATTTAGGGAATAATTTGTGCATACTCAAGCATTTTATTCTGGGCTGAATATTTATGACTTTAGGAAAGAGCATTTAAGCCAGATTTCGTCTCAGCGTTAACTGATACACGTTGCCGATGCTACGACTAGTGAACGTCACAAAATTCAGGTAGATTGAGCATAGAAATGCGTTTAAGGCCATGATGGAGTTCTTGAATTGCGAACTTGCGTTGCAATGAATAGTTTTTTTTTTTTAATGTGTGTGTCTTTCTCTTACAAGTGAATGTCCATCCATGCGACTCCCACTTTCGCAAGGCTAGGTGTAATACTAGCTCGATAGCTTGGTCCCTGAAAAGAGAGCACACGAATTCGAAGATGCTATTGCACTTATGGTCGAAAATCGTCCATTTTTGATGGCAGCATTTGTTTCCCATATTTTACATATAACTTTTATATGAACAAAAGGGAAACATACGGGAATTGTGGGGGGATGTCTGAGAGTTAAATTTGGATTAAGATAATATAGATGTTTTAAGTAGGATTATTACACTTTATGTTCGAAACCAGCTTCAAAATTTCCCAGGAATTCTCTTTTACAGGAAATTGCATCACTTTACAGTGACCGGCAACTCGCCAACTGTCCAATTTCAGATCTAGAAATGTCTGGTAGATATCTCAGCGACGCCCATAATCGCAACGTTGACCGAGCAGGCTTACCAGTAGGTAGACCAGTGATGCCAAGGTCGCCATTCGTTAGTGGTATGATGTCACGACCATCCGAGGGCGGTGGAGGAGGCGGAAATTCAGCAGGATTTACATCACCCCCTTCAAGGGGATCTGTCGACAACGACCATAATCGCAGCGTTGGTCGAGTTGGCTTGCCATTCGGTAGTGCTATGATGTCACGACCGTCCGGCGGCGGTGGTGGAGGCGGAAATTCAGCAGAATTTACATCATTCCCTTCAAGGGCATCTGTCAGCAACGCCCATAATCACGGCGTCGGCCGAGTAGGCTTGCCAGCCGGCAGTACTGTGATGTCACGACCGCCCAGTGGCGTTGGTGGAAACGGAAATTCAGCAGGATTTACATCATTCCCTTCAAGGGCATCTGTCGACGACGACCATAATCACGGCGTCGGCCGAGTAGGCTTGCCATTCTTTAGTCCTTCGATGTCAGAACCGTCCATGGGCGTTGATGGAGGCAGAAATTCAGCAGGATTTACATCCTCCAGTTCAAGGACATGTCTTGGCGACCCCCAAAACCGCGGCGTTAGGATAGTAGGTTTACCAGTCTGTAGCGCCGTGGTTCCAAGATCGTCCAGTGGTGGGGGCGGAGTTTCATCAGGCACTGCATCCACCAATCACGAGACATATGTTGACAACCCTCATAACAGAAGCCTCGACCGTAATGGGATGGATTACGGCACTGTTTTGGGGAATCGTTCAAGTCGAATTGGAACTAGTTCTGGTCTCTCCGATGCTGCGTCGTCCGGATCGACAAAATGTTACTTGGATAATGCATCGAATCGACGGCTGGGGCGAGTTGGATTGCCGCAAGGTTCAGCTGATAATTCCCAAGGTTTTAGTCTGATGACGTACCTGGACATCGCGATGAACAAGATACTCGATCGTGTCGGATTGCCAGTTGGGCCAGACCCTGTGGGATCTTCTCCCGGAGATTCATATCTGCCGAAAGATTATTGCGATAATTATTTCAATCGCAGACATGGAAGAGTTGGAATGCCGCTTGGATCGAACCCGATTTCATCCAAATGCCACGAGACCAATTTGCTGCGGGACGTTTATCAACACTTGAGACAATGTCCAGATGAAGAGATGGATTGGGAAAATAAATACGTTGGACTGAAAGAAGAACTCTTTTCAGTTGCTGTCGATAAAGTACTTGACATGTTCAATCATGCGAAAGAAGTGCGTAAATGGCAAGAAGAATCAAAGACAACGGAAAAGCCTAAAACATTCCAAAATTTACTCAAGGATTTCACTGGGAAAATCATTCCATTCGAGGAAGTCGAATTGAGGGAAAAAATTGGCGGCGGTGGTTTCGGAGATGTGTACTTTGCAAAGTACCGTGGATCCATATTGGCAGTGAAGAAGCTCCGGGTGCAGAGAGTCGCGAAGCGACGACTCCAGGCATTCACTGACGAAGTAATGCTTCTGGGTGACTTAGATCATCCGAACATTGTCCGTTTCATTGGGGCCTGCGTCATCTCGCCCAATCTATGCATCTGCATGGAGTATATGAATATGACGGTTCACGAAGCAGTGCATGTGAAAGAAGTCCAGTTCGAGGAAGGAGAAAAGCTGGACATGTTGGCTCAAATAGCTTCTGGATTGGCATATTTGCATGGGAAAAACATGTCACACTCTGACATGAAGACTCAAAACGTTTTGCTGGAATATGAGCCAAAGAAACTTCTGATCGCAAAGATAACAGATTTCGGGCTTTCCATGATGAAGAATGATGCGGAGACTTCTTCATCCAATTTCGGAGAAGAGGAGCGGAGAAATGTCGGAACTCCGCGATATAGCGCGCCAGAAGTTCTCCGCGGAGAAATGCTGAATTTGAAAGCTTGGATGAAAGCCGATATCTACTCGTATTCTCTGATTGCCTTTGAGGTGGCTTGCGAAGAGGAGCCCTTTTATGGATTGAGTTATCTTCAGTTGAAGAATCAAGTCGGACATGGAGGTTTGACTCCAGACCTCCCGCGTGACATCATCTTGGACGAGAGCTTCGTGAAACAATTGCGGGGCTGCTGGAATCGCGAGCCCAACGGAAGGCCTTCTGCGCAAGAAATGGCTTCGTTTATGCGAGAGGCAAATAAAATTTACCAGGGTTGAATAGTTTTGGTCGTTGCACCACGTTCCATGAGCGCTTCAATCTGGACTCCTGTAATGCGTTTCTCCTTGTATTGGTAATTTGCTATTAAAATATTGTTACGGAGGGAAAGTGGGAGACGGACGACGGAAGGCATGAGAGGTCGAAAGAAGCCAAGGAACGGCCGGGAATTGAACCCGGGCCTCCTGATTGCCGGTCAGGTATGCTACCACAACACAACCGAACCCAGGACATTTAGTCGGCCCACTCGATGCCATCCTCATCCGTCACAATATTATTGATGAATTGAATTGCTGCCTGTAATTTTTCAATTAAGTCTGAAGCGTTGTGGGTGTGGAACTTGACATAAGTGCCTGCTATTGTATATGCCAGGTGTTGGAAATATATTGACTGACATTGACCTAAGGCTCTTCCAGTGGCGATCTTCAGAGGATTTTTTGTCATGTATTGAGTCAAATCTGTAACCCAATATGCTAAAGCGAATTTCCCGATCCTTGTCTTGTGGGTTTGAATGAAATTCCCGGTGTGCAATGTGTCTTCTCATCATCATCGCCTTGTTATTCATTGTACACTTGACAATTTTAGGCGAAATCATATGAAATTGGTGTGACATTGATTGCTACGTCGAAATTTTATTTTTGCTTTTCCGAAACTCATCAGCTAGATAGGCGAATTGATGCATAAGGCGGCACGTGGGCTATTTAAATAGAAATGAATGAAAACTAAGAATATTTTGCAATTTTTTTTCTTTTTCTTCCGCCCTCCCCTCCCCATTCCCCATCATCTGGACTCTTGTCTCCAAATATTCAAAGTCGCAGTTTATAGTTCTGGTTGGAAATTGGAATTAATGTCAAACAATGCTTTCTTCATACTTTTGAATAAATGGCATGTACCTGGGCCCATCTTATCCAATCTTTCATTAGGTTAACATCATAGGATAACTGCTTATGTAAATGGCGTTTCGTGACATCATTTGGAGTTCCGAACAGCCGAAACCAGGAGATAGAATATATCCACTTCATTTGAAGTGTAACTGCAATATTTTGAAAATATACTGGTATACAATTAGCTTCAGCCAAGTTCCTCTAAGTTAAAGATCGACTCGAGTTACACAAACCTAACCTTGAACAGCCTAACCCAGACAAATAAGCATAACTTAAGATCAGCGAGCATAACAAAATACTACTAGACTAACGGAACCGAGCCAGAAACACAACAGAGGTAATCTAAACTATCCTAACGTAAATTGACGTAACCCAAAAGTATAATTGTAGGTAATGCAGCTCAGTTCATGCAAAGCGCTCATATCCTTAAATTTTTAAGTTTAACCAAGAACATCCTCCGAATCGGATACCGTGAAGTTCGTTTTAGAGACTGGACAAATTCTTTTTTACCAGCATTTGTCATTAGAGTAACTCTTATTTCTTAGTACGTTTAGAGCGGTGTTGCACAGATGCGTGGCATGCGCACAATTCATCTGAAAGTTATTGATTCGATAGTAACATAGAGTTGCTTAGAGGTACATTTTTCGTCGATGACAGACTTCCTCGACACCCTACGATTCTGGCATTTCTCATATGTTACATGCTTGCCTCCGGTTCCGGTTCCTTTCGCTACAGAGGAAGGCAGGGAATGCTGTGGCATGTTCTTGCCGCGGGTGCGACGTACGTTCGAAGATGCGGCGACCTTCCGCCCAGTCGGACTCGCTTCATAGATGAAGCTTCCTC